>BSBK01014664.1:0-133441 GCA_027943335.1 Chamaecyparis obtusa | reverse complement strand
AAAGATCCTTATATCCTATAAGAAGAGATCTAAATGTTAAATCTAGATTATGTTATCACACAATAGTTTCATTTATGAATAGTGATGGTTAACTTGGAATAATTTGCTAAGTATTTTTGAATGATTCCCTAAATTTATGCCTAACTTGCACTAATTATGGAATTTAGGTCAAGAGATAAGAAAGGGGACATTACAAAAATAATAAACTAAACCAACACAACCGCTTGGTTTCAAAAACCCACGAGATAGTATCAAGTTTAACAACATAAAAAGTAAATTATGCCACACATGGCTACTAACCATAATTAAATTTTTAACTTAAAATTGTAACAAAAAACTAGCCCAAAAATTGGGCTAGATGTCGGCAACACCACCTTTTGCAACACCACCCCGGTCCAACAACAGAGTCATTTGTCATCTAATAAGCATTGGAAAGCAACGGGTCATCCCACTCTTCATTCAGGAATTTGAAGAGCTTGTGATTTCCATCCACAGAGTCCTTCCCATCTGAGGCCTTCTTGTTAATAGATAGAGGGTTGTTGATGAAGCATGCATAACCTTGAGGGAAAACTGGCTAACATCAGCCAGTCTCCTATTGGTGTTGTCCAGGTCACGACTAAGTTTGGCCACCATATTCTCTAGTAAGGCAATTTGGTACTTGATTCTTCCCACAAAGTCGCCTCCCATAACATTTTTGGTACTTTCATTCATAGTGTCTTTCCAGCATTGGGGTCCTTGTCCTCCTTACCCTCTCAGCCGAGGTAGTTTGATTGTCATCTTTACCCTCCTCATGGTCAGAACATTTCTTATCCTCTTCCTGCTGGGAGATCCCACAGAGGCATCCTCCCTATCCACCAACTCTTTTTATAGCTCTTTTTCCTTGTTCTTTAGCCAGATGGGAAGAACGTAGAGTAGAGCTAGGATGAGGGTCGATATCCATCTGGTATTCCAGGTTAATTAAGATCCTTTTACACTTCTTGGGGGGTGGCTGAGACGAATCTTCAGGGGTTCGGTCATGGTTGCAGCCAGCCCACAAGCCAGGAGTAGGGTGGGTCCTTTGAGGATTTATGGCTGACGGCAGAGGTGGAGCATCCCTGATCATTTAGGAGAAATATTGTTTAATACAAGAGAACGAGAATGTTGTTTCATAAAAGAGAAAAAATCATTTAAGGAAAACATATTTGATCATGATTTCATGTTTTAAAATCAACATTTTCAACCATTTTTGTTTATTTGATTATTATTTTATTACAAATGAATAAACTCATCGGAAGCAAAAGACCAGTTTATTAAAAGCATCAGAATATAATATATTTTGGTAGAGAAAAGATGAATATTGTGTATAACCCATAAAATACAGGCCATATTTATAGAGAGGGTAAGAATAAATGATCAGAATGGTTGAATATTGTAAGTCGTAGCAGAAGCTTGAAGTGGGCACAGTGCTGGTGAGAAATTGATAAGTTAGAAAGTTTTTTATTACAAATGTAAAATATTCGGCAGAAACAAAAGATGATTTTGGCTGAATGTATGAGAGACGGTTAAATATAACCTGTATAAAGCAGCCCATATTTATAGAGATGAGATACATATAGATGATCAGAATAGTTTCAAAGATTGTAAATTCGAAAGAGCCATTCAAGATTTCAGTCGCATGTGAGACCATTTCAGAACAATTCTGAATCTTTTTTACTAATTCAAATGTAAAATCTTCCCTTCAAAAATTGTATTTGTCATTGTTCAACGAGTGTGAATAGTTGAATATTAAACTAAATATAATCCACCCGCAAACATTTGTGGAAACATAATATCTGCACTTTATTGTTTGATTGTAATTATCGCATTGAGTCTTTTCCGCTTTCATTGGGCATGCTCGCCACCTTCTGTATTTGACCGGTAGAGACCTTAACCAATTATTTCTCCAATGATATTTAAAATATTTATCAAGAAAAATAATATTCCAAATATATTTATTATTTTATTATTATAATGCAAGATATGGTGTAATATGAAATGTTCTGGCTCTACCATATCAAAAATAAATGTATGCAAGCTGATTGATTGTGATAGAATTTTGTATGTAATAGAATGTTCGGATGCAATCCACAACTTTATTGTTGATGTTATACAATTATATATGGGAAAATTATTTTTTGTTACATCTTATGTATATTTTTTTCTTATAGGGAATGGATAGGATTATGTTGTTGCTTGATAATAATAGTATATGGGTAAATTCATCAATTTATGCAGTTTAAAGTATCATTAGACTTTGATTTTAATAAAGTATTATTATTATTATATTGAATAAATATTATAATGTAGAGGTATATTGTGGGTGATGGAATATATCAATATAGATTTTATTTTCGTATAGAAGGAAATAACAAGATAATTATGTTATTTAATATGGATCAAATATAATTAAATTCTATTTTTTAAAATTATACAATTATATATGGGAGAATTATTTGTTGTTACATCTTATGTATTGTTATTTGCTTATAGTGAATGGATATGATTATGTTAGTGCTTGATAATAATAGTATATGGGTAAATTCATCAACTTACGCACTTTAAAGTATCATTAGACTTTGATTTTACTAAAGTATTATTATTATATTGAATAAATATGAAAATGTAGAGGTATATTATGGGTGATTGAATATATCAATATAGATTTTCTTTTTGTATAGAAGGAAATAACAAAAGAACTATGTTATTTAATATGGATCAAACATAATTAAATTCTATTTATTAAAATATATAGGTTATCTATATTGTCAATGCTTATCACTACTACATGTGTCATGGTCAAGGGGATCTTTAAGGTTGCATGTCTCTATCTTAAATTAACCAATTTGCATGATTGTGTCAAGTACACATAGTGTCTTGGGTTACATTCTATAATTTGGCTATATTAGAAATTAGTTTTTGAGATAAAATATAAAACATTGAAAATATATTTCAATTCTCTTATCTTTAATGTATATCATTAATTTTTAAAATGGAATGGATTATTGAAGATAGTTCAACCATATATTATCTCTATCATTTATGAATGTTTAGTTTTTTCATTAAATTCTAGTACAAGTTGCAGCCACTACACAACTCCAACTTTTCAAATAAGAACACTTTTACCAAATGAAAAGAACCCACAAAGAAATATTTTTTGCTTCATACAATAAAAGATCCCATATTCATCTAGTAGAATTCATACTCAATATATTTTTCCTATCAACATCATTAAAATAGAATACCAAATCATTTAAAATTCTTAAATTTGAAAATATATTAAAAATATTCATTCTCTTTATTATCTCATGTCCCTTTCAACATAATTTTTCTCTTTATCTTGATTTTGGTAGACTTTTCCTTTCCTCTCCTCCTATGTTTTTAATTTAATCTTTGGTGATGTTCATTGTTCACTGTGCATGTTAATCTAGGATTAAATTTTTTTTCTTGTGTGTAACTCTATTACATTTATTTCTAGGTGCTAAATAATTTTGAGAATCATAAATTAGAATATAATTGAAGTAGTATGTATTTTGTCATGTACACAAGTGCAGGGTTAAGGGGGCTTTTCAAAGAGGAAGTAAATGTGTTTAAAAAATTGAAGTTTATGTGAATGTTCATCTACTTAATCGTGCTATCCAGGTCTATTATTTTCAATAACTATTGTATTAACTTTGTGATCTAATCAATTGAAGTTTATTTTGAAATTGTGTATAATTTTTGAAGGTTTTATTTTGTAGAATTGTATTTTCTTTTTAATCAATATTATAGTAATCTCTAGGGTTGACTTTTTTCTCTAGCAAAGCCAACATTTTATAGGGGTTACCACTTGTTGTTACTTTATCCCTAAATTGTGATTTTATAATCAAGATCTGGATCATTTAAAATAGTTGACATTTTATTGATTTTATTTGATCTATAAACTATTATTTGTAATCAATGGCTCTAGATACTTCACACTAGTTGACATTGTATTGATGTTGCGGTTTGAGACTTCTCTCCAGTATTGTGGATAATCATCTTGATCATCAATAAGTTCATACAACATTTATCTCAACTTTTGCCTCTTTAGTATGCTAAATTAAAATATTCCTTGCCCAAAATTAAATAGCCCTAAAGTTATTCCATTAAAATATTTTGCGATGACTATTTTAGAAACTCTTATCCTAAGATTTTAACACTTGTAATTACTTAAGTAGATTCTCACCTTACATAATCATTTATCCTTTATACATGAACAAAGAAATCCTAAATAACACTAAGTGATTATTTTCTATGAATTGGAAAAAATAGGAAATTTAGTCTTCTCTTATCCTTGTTCCTCTCTTCAAGCTAGGGTTGAAGTCTTCTCTCCTACATTGTGGATAATCATCTTGATCATCAATAAGTTATGCAATTTTTATCTAATATTTTTCTTCTTTAACACATTGTTGAATCTGTTAAGTGGAAATGTTCCTTGTCAAAATTCAATTGGAACTAGATTTTCAATTTTAAAAATTAATGATAATTTTCAATTCTAACCACTTTATTGGAAACTCCAAAATCCACATTATTAATTGTATAACCAAGAATACACCGATTGGTGATATCTTACTACTTGAGACACATATGGAAATTATTCTTAATTTATCTTTATTCATCTCTTGACTTTCTAGTATCATAAAAGATGTTCTCAAATTTAGGTTTACATATAATACATTCATTAAAATTTATTAAGAAATTATTTTTAAATCTGTTATATTTCCTTAATTTGCTTGAATGTAATTTAGGCTAAATTATTGGAAAGTTAAGAAGACAAGGTTCAGACCTATTCAACATATTGCATTAAAGAATGAATGAGAATGAATGATGGTAAATCTTTTAGTCAAATCATTCATTTAAACATAAATTAAAAATTAAAATAAGGTTTAAAATAAAAAATATGAGGAATTACATTTTTATTATTTCAAATGTTATAGGTTGTGTGCGCTTAAGAAAACCAACTCTATTATCGTCTTACATTTTATGTTAAATGACATGGAATTATATTAAAGAAAACTATTAAACAAATGAGTATTATTATGAATATCGATATCTTCAAGACCACTTTACATGGTGCGACTTTTGAAAAGATATCTTCAAGATTTCAGTCGCGTGTGCGACTGTGAACAATTCCGATCTTTTTTACTAATTCAAATGTAAAATCTTCCCTTCAAATCTGCGTTTGTCATTGTTCAACGGGTGTGATCAATAGTTGAATATTAAACCCAATATTATCCACCCGCAAACGTTTTTGGAAAATAATATCTGCACTTTATTGTTTGATCGCTTTGACTCTTTTTCTGCTTTCGTTGGGCAGCCTCGTCACCTTCTGTATTTGACCGGTACACAGCGTAACCAATGATTTCGAGAATGATTTTTCAAATATTTATCGAGAAAAATAATTTTCCAGTTTATTTTATTATTTTATTATTATAATGCAAAATATGGTGTAATATGAAATGTTCTCCCTCTACCATATCAGAAATAAATGTATGCAAGCTGATTCATTGCGATAGAATTTTGTATTTAATAGAATATTTGGATGCTATTGGCAATTTTATTCTTGATTTTATTCAATTATATATGGAAAAATTATTTCTTGTTATTTTTTATAGAGAAAGGATTGGATTATGTTAGTGTGTGATAATAATAGTATATCTGTAAATTCATCAACATAGATACTTTGAAGTATCATTAGACTTTGATTTAACATTAGTAGATCATTATTATATTGAATAAATATGATAATGTAGAGGTGTATTATGGGTGATTGAATATATCAATATAGATTTTCTTTTCTTATAGATAGAAATAATAAAAGAATTATCTTATTTAATATGGATCAAATATAATTAAATTCTTCTTATGAAAATATATAGCTTGTCTATATTGTTAATCCTTATCACTACTACATGTGTCATGGTATTATGAATTGTAGGATAAATAGTCTCTATTTATATTCCCTTTTAATGTAGGTAAGGTTATTAACCGGGTTAATTATTTTATTAAGATATTTTTAGATTGTTCTAGGAGATTGTTCTAAGATAGAAATGTTAGTCAAGGAGATGTTTAAGGTTGCATGTCTCCACCTTAACTTAGGCACTTTACATGATTGTTTCAAGTTCATATAGTTTCTTGGGTTACATTCTATAATTTGATTATATTAGAGATGAATTTATGAAATAAAATATAAACCATTGCAAATATTTTTTTATTCACTTATCTTTAATGTATATCATATTTTAAAAAAAATTGAATGGATTATTGAAGATGGTTCAATCATATATTGTCCATTTCATTTATGAATGTTTATTGGTTTTGTTAAATTTTAATGTAGATCACACCCACCCTACTTTTATCCCATATTTATCTATTCGAATACATGCTCACTGTATTTTCATTGCCAGCATCACTAAACTAGAGTCAACATTTTATTAACATCAAATCAATGAAAACTATTAAATTTGTAGATATATTAAAAATTCTTCATTTTCTCTAGTATCTCATCTCCCTTTCAACACACTTTTCCTCTTTATCTCTATTTTGGTAGAGTTTTCCTTTCCTCTCCTTCAATTTGGTGTTGTGTCTTCCTCACTTCATTTCACACTGATTTAAAATAGAAAGACAACTTTTGAAATACATATGCATCTCTAAATGGTTCCTTGTCAAGTGTATCTTTTCAACTTCAAACGATTGTTTAAAAATCCAACACACTTTGTCTCTCTGTGTTACCAAAGATGCTCCTACATCAAACTCATAACAAGACATCTCTTAATTAATAAATTTTTATTCTATATGCTAATGAGAAGCATTTTTCTGAAATAATTGAACCAATAATTTTTTTAAATTTTTATTGCATGTTAATGTAGGATTAGGATTTTTTTTTCATGTGTGTAACTCTATATTATATTTACTACTAGATTCTACATAATTTTGAGAATCATAAATTACAAGACAATTGAAGTAGTATATATTTTATATTGTACATGTGTGGAATGTTTTTTTAATCTACTTAATTGAGGTCTAGATTTTTTTTGTTATTATGGTATTAACTCTCCGATAATCAATTGGAGTTTGTTTTTAAGTCGTATATCATTTTTGAAGGTTTTCTTATGTGGAGTTTTATTTTCTTTTTTATTGATCTATCTATAATCACTAAGGTTAACCACTTGTTGTTATTGCAGGGATTGCCGAGCCATATTACAGATCCACAACTTGAAACAGATTATAACTTGCATCAGTATTTACATCTGTCTTAAGGTTATATCGACCAGAAACTTGCAGGGCAAAGAGAAGGGTTAGAACGAGAAGCACTATCATGGTTCTCATAAGCTTTGATCGCGCCATTTTCACTGCTGGAGAAAGTCAGTTGATGAGAAGCGGTGGAATATAATAAATGTTGGCAGAGAGCAGATGAATGTTGTGTATAAGCCATAACATGCAGGCCATATTTATAAAGAGTGTAAGCATAAACGATCGGAATGGTTGAATCGGAGTGTAAGTCGTAAGAGAAGCTTGAATCTCACAGTGGCTGGTGAGACCTTGAATAAGTCCGAATTTTTTTATTACCAATGTAAAATCTTCGCTTCAAACCCGCGTTTTTATTTGAATTAATGTACAGATAACGGGAGTTGAATGGAATATTATTAAACAATAATTCGTGAGGATGCCGTTGACTTTTTGTATTTAAGGATGGGAATCCATTATGAAGTTTACCAAAATGGTGTTCAAAACAAGTGACTATCTTGATGCTTTCATTGGGCAGCCTTCTGTCTGAATCTCAGCTTTCTTTGACTGTTGAATTTTTTCGAACGTTGCTATTACTCAATGCTTGTTGTTTTCATATTCTTCCCTTTGTTTAACAAGTATTTTTATAAGTTTTGTTTATTAGTTTCATATATTGGTAAATAGAATAATTATTTGAGAAGTTAGGTCATATCTCTTATGTATCTATTTATTTATTACTATTTGTATTGAGTAAATGTTATCATATATTTAATATATTTGTATATAAGATTTAAAAAATATCTACTTTTTAATTTATATCTTACATTTTTATAGTCATTTTAATGATCATTATGTAGTAATTTGCTAGCAAGATTTCATTTTATTTTCTTTTGTTTCATGCTAAAGGCCATACTAGTATCTCTATTAACATTTCATCATGTTTATCTCTTTATTGTAAATGAATTGTTAAGCATAGATAGTGTTATTGTGAATAAATTTCTAATGATTTTTAGTTTTACTTTCCTGAAAATATTGGATTTGATGCAGCTTGTGTACTGTTCTCATGGTCTATACGCTGACAAGATCAATGTTCTAATAACAATTGTAATGTCTCATATTAGGATCATTGCTATATTTTGTTGTATAGCATCAAAGGAGGTATGAATCATATTGAGGAAATGCAATTTGCCACTTTATGTCTTTATTCCTTATATGTACATTCTCCCCTCCATAATAGGACAGTAGATTCACTATAGGATTTAAACAAATCTTCATCATCATTATGTGTTTGTGTGTCTCCTACTTCTTATCAAATAGGACACAAGAGAATTACCCAGCCAGATCATCAATGACTTGAACAGTTTTAAATCTACAATTTAGTTTTATTAATTTTGTATTTCAATGTTTCTTCGTTGATTGAATGCCTTATTCTCCTTCTTTGATCTCTCTTTGAATGGTTTATTTACTACATATATAGAACCCGTCAATGTGGATTGGAGGTTATGCCTCTTTTCCTTTCATAAAAGAAAATTTTTAATACATCTATCAGAATCTCAAGTATTTTCTACAATCATCAATTTGTTCTTATCTATTTGAAGTGTATCGTATATTTTTTTAGTTTTAAAAGTTAGAATGATATTAGTCATTACTTAGGTTTTGAATTTAATATTCATAATTAAAATTATTCGAGAAAGTTTTTTATGTCTATTAAAAAGATTCAACATTGTAAAGGCACTGTCTTTTTATTGTTTTCTCTACAATTTTAATAGTTAGGAATATCTTGTTCTTTGATCAGAAACAAAACCTTGTATTCTTCCAAACCTTACTAATATATCCTCCAGACCATTTTCTTGACTACTTTTCAAATACAAGACTGGGCCGTATTAGTTTACAGAAGTTCCCATGATCATAATCATATACAAACAATAATTCAGTTTTAGATCTTTCATACTTTATTTTAGGTTGAACTCATGACTTTGATTCATTAGATATTAACTCCAAAGAATCAATTTGGATCTTGAGAGTTTTCTTTGGGCAATATAGAGAAATTATTGAGTTTTGAAAATTTATGTCAATCAAACCTTCCTTATGATTTATTATGCTGAGAAAGACTCTTTTGTCAAAATAAAGTCCCTAATTTAGTTTCTTAGAGGCTACAGTATGCTACTTAAAGTTTTTGTGAAAGTTTGATAATTAGTTGGAAACAATCATAAAACACTCCTACTCATAGTTTACAGCTACAACAAATTTTCTATCATGAATGTCAAGTCTTCCTTGTATGTATTACAAAGGCTTTTACTATTACATTAGCCCCCATGACTACCCACACTTTCAAAACATATAACAAAGTTTAAGAATCTATGAATTCTACTAAGGAAGTATCATTCTTCTAGACAAATAGAGTTTTAATATATTTGTAAATCTTAAAATATATAGAATTCACTGAGATTAATTTAGACAACTTACAACAATTGCTCTTGGGAGTTTTCCTATCAGGCAATGACACATTCCAAGTAATTACAAAGGGGAATTAGTGTATCAAGAAAGGTATTCAAAGACCTCTAGGAGATAATTTGCATCTCTACTAACACATCATCAAGCACATAATCCTATAGTTTTCTTTTCCTTTTGTTGGTATAGGTGATCCCAATAGCCTTATTGGGTATCAGGATAACTCAAAATTAACTGAGCTCCACAGTGTAAAATCACCCCAATAGGTTCATAACTGTAGGATATCTCGATAACATTATAAGGGATCAACATAAATCCATGGTACCATCTACGATTCTTTCAGTGAACCTGATGAAATCCATCAGTATTAGTTCTTCTGATACCCCCTTCTCCTTAGTTACTCTATCATCAAATATCAGCATGACTTGAAAAAGGTTTCACCATAGTGTATTTCTATACTGATAACTCTTCTTGATGTTCTCATAACATTTGATCACGACAACTATAGGTTTTGGATACCATGTGTATATACTACCATGTCAAGCATTATCAGATAAGCTTCTCCTTTTCCTATGCCATGTGGCACCTTCTCGCAATACTATGAATTTTATCTTTTCTTGTCATTCCAGACCACGGGATCACGAGAGCCCAAAAACTATCATGATCTCACTTGGGACCCACCACTAATACTCATGAGCTGACTTACCATGTGACTCAATCTCACGATCTTGTGGTTATTCTTTATCCTCAAGCCTCTAGTTCTTGGGATCATGGGCACTCTACATCTATCACCCTCGGGCCTATCATCCATCTTAACTTCATTTTCCATGTGGTGGACTCCCATAATTATGTAGTTTTTCTCTCTCTTCATCATCTGAGATCACGTGAGTATAGGATGATTCTATGTGTCATCCCAAACCCACCACCTCACATTAGAATTTGTGACACTTTTCACCCTCTGATTCATCCTTGGACTACTAAATGACCGCGTATTTTTCTTCCATATCATCTACCGAGTTGTCATAGGCCCACAAAATGTTGCTAAATCATCAGCCCAATCCAAGTTACTTTCACTATGAGCCCGTCTTTCCAAAAGATTGCATGCCTTAGGAAATTCAATGCTAGTGCGTTGATATATATAAAAAGACAAGATTTGCATGACCCCAGCCAATGTAGGATAAATCCTCCAAATGCCCTTTGCATAAAACTGCCACCCCTATTTTGTGTGTGCACGTAAAAGGCCAAGTTTGGATTGGTATGAATATTTCTTTATTCTCCCTATGTAGAACGTCGCCTCCAAACTCTAATATTATCACCCCATGAAATTTTTAATGCCCATTGTTGAAGCATATATTTTGGCAAAATTTGTCAAAGTGAAATTCTATCCATGTCAACTGATCGAGAACACCACATGCCTCTAGTCACACTGTCACTTCAATAGCTCTCAGAAATTCTTGGTAAGCTTCCTTTCCAGCTTGAGAAGACATCTTTCCACCCTATCTCATCTCAATGCTACCCTTAAGCTATCGAGATGAAGGTTGGTTTTCAAGAGCCAACTCACATATGGATGAGAACTGATGACATGAGATCATTCATCATACACAAAATAAACTAGTAGTAACTATTCTTATAGAATGAGAAAATAACGTTCACTTAAGATTGTAAGTACCTAAGATCATAATGAGTATGCATAATAAGCAAATTTATTCAAATCATGAAATCAAAATCAATCTATATGCAAAGAAAAACAAAATGAAAATTTATGTGGAAACACAACCAATTATTTATATACTCTACATCCAAACTTGTACATTTATGGTGTCTGATATTTAAATGTTTCCTTGGATGTGAACAATCAATGTGATGGATATGTTATGACTAGATGGAGAAGTTAAGAAAAATGGTTTGGCATATCTAAATTTTTTATTTAAAAATTATATGCATGGATCACAAAACTTGTATCACACATTGACCTATTATCAAGTTTATGACCATGCTTCATTCTATCATTATCTCTGAAATTATAATTTACTTGTTCTTCTTTGATGAAAATAGATTTCTTGCAAACATAACAAGCTCAAAATACAAGTTTGTTCACAATGGATTATATCCAAAAAGAAGATCTACAAATAGATTTAAGCTTCAAACAACATAACTGAAAATAAATTATTCGAAAGTTCTTTGAATAAACAACAAACTTAGAGTCTGTTAGCATGTGCAAAAAATTTCATGGCTCCTGGTCTTTTCCCCTGCTCTCTGCAATGATTTTTCTGCTCCCTGGTTAAACCTTAGGCAAAACATTCAGAATCTAGCCGTTAGGTTTCAAAATTCAAGTGTGCCCTAGCCCTGTTCTATTCGTGCGTTACTTTATCGGGTCACTTAAAAGCACCTAATCCACATGTGCCTTTTAAACAAGTTCCTTTTACCAAGTTCACGGTTAGGTCTTTTATGTCTTGGTGGGTCCCTTTTAATTCTTTTCCTAAGTCTTTCTCTCCGGTGGGTCCCTTTATTTTTCCTAAGTCCGCAATCGCGCCCTGCGATTTTAATATTTTTCCTAAGGTTCTCAGCTTTATCTTGTGGAGTTATCAGTGGGTCCACCTGCCATATTCCTTGTCAGCATTTTGTGATTGGTCCACGGGTTAGTGATTGTGCGTGTGTCAGTTGGACCTGAATTTCTGAAGGCTCAGTGGGACTTGACAGTGTCAGAGGATCGATGGTTGGCGTAAGTTCACATGGGATTTGTCAGAGCCATGAGATCTTACGCTGGCCATTGATGTTACTTTTTGTCAGGCGGTAGTTCATCAGTGGGTCCTATTTGCCAGGTAGTTCTTATGTGCCACGCTGTTCTGAGTTGGTGCATTTTCATTCATCTGCGTTTTGATGAGTTGGTTTATGTCAGAGGGCCTGCGTTGAAAGCTTTTAATCTAAGGGTCGGTGTATGATCACAAGGAATATTCCAAGCCTTTGCGATCATGCGCCATCCATCAGATTTTATTCCATTTTGCCAGGTTGCCTATTGTGCTCAGTGGGTTCGGTGTGACATGCGTGCTTGCAGTTGGAGGTTTTTTATTGGTCGACTTGGATGTGCTCAGAAGTGGGGCCATTGTCAGAGGGGTCTGTGACGAGGATGGATCCTATAGCCAGCATAAGTTTGCATGGGATTTTTCAGAGCCATGAGATCTTACGCCAATAGTTAATTTCAAAGGCTTATGGTTAGTGGGTGCTATGCTAGTGACTAGGTGTGGATCAGTGAATGGTTTAGTGACATGTGGCACCAGGCGGGCCCAAGTGTAGTCTATGTTTGGTGGAGTTGTAAAATTTGGTAGTGCTAACAAATTTTAATGTGGTCACGCATTCGCAGAAAGAAAGGGTGATTCGCTAGTTTTTTTGGCGATTGCGCGAATGGTGGTCGAGAAGTTTTTTAATTTTTTTAGCGAAAGTGCAAAATGTTTAGTGAATTGGTGAAGGTCCTTTGTCGCCAATTCGCTAAGTCTGGTGGAGCCACTTTTAGAGGAAGATCTTAAAGCCGTGAAGGAGGTTTGATCGGACGACTGTGTTTTAAAGCAGGTCTCAGTTTGAACGTGGGTCGTCGTTCTCTACAGGCGCCATGGATTTAGCCATTGTGGTTCAAATTCAAAATTTTTTGAGAACTTCCAGCGACCAGAAAGTACCAAATTTATGAAATTCTTGCAGAAATGACCCTGTTCGGTGAGAAATGACTGGTTTGCTATTCACGGTGTGGTCCAGGGTGCTGTTGGATCATTTGCAGAGCTTGTACCATGGAGGTTGTGTGCTCAAGGCTTGTTCAGGGTGTCCTTTTGTGCTCAATTTTATGATCCCCTGTACTTATAGAGAAGAATTTCATGATTGTGGATCAGTTTTGGTTTCCTCTTTCCTGATTTTGATGTGTTTCCTGCCCCTATAATAACTTTTTAGACCGTTTCCACTAGGTTGGGTGGTTGAAACCCTAACCCTAGTCATCCGTAGCTTGTTGTAGATTTTCAAGATGACTAGGGGGTATAAGTTGTAGAATTTTTTATTTTGCAAGGGTTCCAAAACATTGTTTCTTTTGGTCCCTAGTTTTTGACTGTAATATACTGATAGAAGTCTGATTTTGTGACTTTTCTGATCTTGGTATCATTCTGATTGTATGTTGATTCTGATTGTGTTAATGAGAACATTTTGAATCCCAATCTTGTATCTTGTGTATGTCTTCTTGCTTGTCTGTGAGCTCATATATGTTAGTTTCACAAAGTGTGCTAACATATGGTAAACAAAGAGTATTTTGAATTTATCTCTGAGTTCCTAACAAAGTTAGGATTAAAGTCTTCTAGGTGAATTCAGTGAGTTTACAGTCAAGTGAAGAATTTGATGTCCTTGTGCTTGAGGGAAAGGGGTAATAGGTAAAGCACTTACCTTGGATTCCATTGTGTTTGATTTGAGGTATTCAGTTGAGGTATATAGTTAGGTGACTCTAAGCCCTAGAATAAGGCACTGGTCCTTCCTCTTGAGGTATGCATGGTTAACAACTACAAACACAAACATTATTTGATAAATCTTTAACAATCTTATATGAGATATAGTGCAATATTATTTTAGACTCCTTTAGGGAAGTGAGTCAAGGGTACACCCGCCTGAGCACTGAAGCTCAAAGTGGAGAAGGATCTTTTGATCCTTATCAGTTGGCCCTCTTCCTTGTGGACTTTGGAGTGGTGATAGAATCAGGAGTTTTATTTACATTATCCATCAAAGTGTAAATCTGCAAGTTGAAGATCAAAAGGAATAATCCACAACCAACAAAATGGTGACTCTACTAGGGAGAACATAAGGAAAACCTATTAAGGAGCTCTGGTTATGGTTACAAATTTGGTAGTATCATATCTTTTGACCAGATTAGTTTGGCCCATCTGAGTAACCAACAAAATGACGACTCTGCTGGGGACAACTATGAAGATATGCAATTGTTAAGAGTCAGTGATTCTACTGGGGAGAATCTAAAGAGAAAGGTATAAGTGTGTTCTTGTTTTCCTATGTGTTTCAAGGATTTCCCATCTAGGTGGGTGGCGACTCAAAGCTTTGAACCAGTGCAACATAGTGAAGAAGCATGGATAAGAGAAGAAATACTAGGTCATATGTTAGAAAGAATTTAGAGGTCACTCTGGAGAAATTACCTAGACAGGGAAACAAGAGCTGGATTAGAAGGAATGGTGAGTCTACCAGTGCTCCCATGAGAGAATAGAGAAATGCTAGAGCCAGAAGACCACATGTATCCTCAAGTGAGGATGGTTCACAAAATAGAGTTTCTAGATCAGAAAGTAGTCACTCTGAAGAGAGATTTTATGATACCCCTAAGGCTGCATTTCAGGACAAAGGTTCGTTTCCTACAAGTCATGATGAATAAAATAGAGATGTGGGTTTAGAAGTTGACCTGGATCTTGAAGAAGATCAATTCAGAAGGGAACCCATGAGACATAGGCAAGTTCATTTCCCATATCAAAATCTTCCTGATATGGATGTGTCATCTGGTTCTGATGACAATATGGTAGATCCTGATGACTTGACTACACTGAGGTTGCAGTTGGCAGAGTAGGATGCCATACATAAAAGATTATAGGAGGAGAAAGAGGCTAAAAAGGTAAATGCTTTGATAGAGAGGCAGTCTCTTATTAGAAAAATAAATGAAATGAAGGAGAGAAACAAGATGCTTGCTTCTACTCCTGGAACATTGTAGCATGATGTTTTTGGTTATCTTGATGCCTTGAGGAGTGAGTAGGAGCACTTACTTCAGGATCATGAATTTGAAAATGAGGGCCCTGTGATTAGACAAGTGCAGAGCTATGTCCCTTTGCCTAAAGATAAGGATGGGCATAGGATCACTAGACCTGCTGTTATCATTAATGAGAAAGGAAAGCAGAAGATGGTGGGTGACCAAGCAAGCAAACTAGTGACAATACTAGGGATCCCACCACCTAATTCAAATAAGGACACTGAAATGGAGAGAAAGAGAAAAGAAGATGAGGACCTTGCAAGAGAACTAGAGAGAGCTAAGGTTGACGCTGCCATTGCAAAAAAGAAAAGGAAGATCCAATTTTTGTGGGCTTCTTCAGCTAATGCTCTTGGCCCATCTGCTACTGAAATAGGTATGCCATCTATGACTACTACTTTTCCACTTAGTAATGCTACTAGTTCTTTTCCTTCTACATCTGCTAGGATAGGTGCAGATCCTAGGTAGCAGTCAAATGCACAGATAAATGTAGATGCTAATGTTGATCCTAGGGTTAACACTAGTTCAAGCTTTCAAAGAAGACCTATGCAATTAGAAGGCTATAGGCAAATAAGTTTTCATGGAATTCCTAGCTATCCAAATACTTTTCTGAATGATATTAGAGATAAGGTACCTAAGTTTACTGGTAATAATGCTATTAGTTGTGAAGAGAATCTTAGGTTATTTGTTGATATGCTTAATGATTATGAGGTAGAGCATGAGGATGTAGTCATGAAATTTTTTATTTAATCTCTAATGGAGGATGCTAGAGACTGGTTTAAGAGGCTTCCTGATAAGTGTATTGATACTTGGGACTCTTTTGAGAAATGTTTCAAAGAGTAGTATGGTGATAGGCCTAATGCTAGCTTCATGTTGAATGAATTCAATACCATAAGGAAAAATTAGAATGAGTCTACAGCTGAGTTCAACATGAGATTTCAGAAAGGTATGCACAAGTTGTTCCAAGTCATGCGGTTGGATGACAATGTCTGTCTGACTACATACTTCAATGCATTTGATGGGAAGATGGGATATTTATTGAGGGATAAAGAACCAAGAACTCTTAGGGATGCTTTTAGGATTGCTATCAATATTGAGAACATGAAAATATCAGGAAAGTTGGGTGGAAAGAGAGACGACCTAAAGTTGTTTGGGGATAGGAAATACAAAAAAGAAAATGAGAAGAGCGTTGGATCTAGGAAGTAGGAAGAAGATAAGTTGGATAAGGTGCTTAATGCATTGAAGGATTTGAAGGCACCTGCTTGAATAGGAACATCAGTGCTCCTACCAATGAGAGGTCTCAGTTCAACAACAATTTTAGTAGGCAAAATAGACTACAAAATTACCCCTACAACACCCAATGGAAGGATGGCAAGCCTATTGTCCCTACTGCAAGAGGAAACAATGACAGAGGTATCCCTGACCCTCTACATAAAGATTCAATAAATGTCATAGAGAATGTACCATGGTGTGTTGCATGCCAGTCCCCTCATTCTGCAGAGCATTGTGTGGTTGCACAATCTATGGCTGCAAATCAAGATTGTGGCAATGAGGAGATAGAACAAGAAGAAGAACAAGATGATGTTGGATGCAACATGGCTTCTTCATAACTAGGATATGAAGATGATTCTGATTTTGATGAAGAGGTAGATGTGAATGTGAAGAGACATAATCAAGCCCTTTTTCATCAAGAGGATTTTTCTGATGGTGAATGCGTTGATCAGAAAACATGTAACATGAACTCTTCTCCCAAGCCAGTAAATTTGAGAAGACCTTCTAGAGAAGAGATGGAGAGTATTATTGTAGAAATGATTTCCCAAGTGCAAACAAGAGGCATGGTGGCAAGGAATACAAATGAGAAAGCTACAAGAATGTTTATAAAAAGTACCAACTTCATAGAACCTAATGAGAACAAATCAAAGGTTGATCACATGGTAAAATTCAAGAATGTAAAAGGTAAGCATTGTGAGCCTAAGGGAGTTGGAATTGAAAAGGTCTCTAGTGAGATTGAGAAGCCAGTTAACACAATGGCTAAGGTTGAAAAAATGATGGTGGTCAATACACCTAATGTGTCAGACAAGCAAAAGGATGTTAAGGCAGTGCAGATTGAGATTCCTACTTCTACCCTTGTTGACATGTTATCTGTATTGTCACAAATTACAGTTAAGTTTCCATTGTCAGAATTGTTGAGGATCCCTGAACATAAAGATAAAGCTATTGCATGGGTTGGTAATATTCACAAAAATGATACTTCATGCAATGGATCTCAGGATAAAGCTTTGAAGGATGTTGTTGCTTAGGGAATTGTGTCTCAAATTCCTCCAATACATTTGGATAGTTCTGTCAATGCCAGCCTTGAAAATATTGACCCATTCTTCTTAAGTGTTCTTGTGAATGGGATGAAATTAAGAAATTGTATGATTGATAGTGGTGCCTCTAATACTATCATGCCTTTCAAAATCATGGAGAGGTTGGGCCTTAAAGTTGATACAGTGCAGGGCAGGTGTTGTGCAATGGATCAGAGGGAGGTACTAGTTATTGGGACTGTCAATGCAATGCCATATAGGTTGGCAGTATATCCAGAGAAAGAGCTAACAATGAGTTTTTTAGTGGTGGATATCCCCCCTCATTATGGGATGTTGCTATCTAGAAGGTGGAGTGCTATCATGGGTGGAAGTTTATAGTGTGATTTGTCCTATGCAACTTTTAGGATTGATGATCAGTTTGTCAAGATTGAACGAGAGCCAAGAGTATGCCACATGATTGAGAGAAACATAGATAATGAAACTACATGTTTTGTGGATACTGATGTAAATGCTTTTAGGGCAGAGATCCCTATATTTGAAAATGAACATACTTTGTTACCTATCTCTGTTGAGGTAGATGCTGGCTCTATGAAAGGTAATTTGTGGGTAATGTACTTTGATGGTGCAAACTGCAAAGATTGTGCAGGAGCAGGTATTTTACTTATTTCTCCTGATGGAAACACCTACAAGTTTTCTTTCACATTGAATTTATTTTGTACCAACAATATAGAAGAATATGAGGCCTTATTGTTAGGACTGAGGTTGGCGTGCAAAACCATGGTATAAAATGCATAAGTGTTATTCATGATTCTGAGTTAGTGGTGTCCCAAGTCAGGTCAGTGTATGCTTCTAAGAATAGAAGGTTGAAACAATATAGGAATGCAGTGTGGGATTTGATTGAACATTTTGATGCCTTCAATATTGAGTGGAAGGATAGGAGTAACAACAAGATGGCTGACTTGTTGGCCAATATTGCAATCAATCCTAATGATGTTACATTCTCTGGCATTTCTAAAGTTGAATTTCAGTCTAGGCCTAGTATACCAGACAATATTCAGAATTGGCAAGTTTTTGATGATGATAATGATATTTTGAAGTTTATGGATTGCAAGGATCAGTATCATGGTCAGGAACTTTATTGTTCAGCCTTGGTTGAGTCAATAGAAGGAAGGGAGGTTGTCTTAGGCAATGAGGTCATTCAGCTTAGAACTAACAAGGTGCCCAAGGGGCTTGTTGTTTTGGAGACTCACTTTGACAACCAAGATAGAGTTCAAAATAATATCAAAGGAGAAGATCATACTAATCTTGAGGAGATAAATCTTGGATCACATGAGGCACCTAAGAAAGTATACATTGGTAGAGATATATCTCAAAAGGTAAGGAGACCTTTGATTGAATTATTGAGGAAATTTAGGCATGTTTTTGCATGGTCATATGATGACCTAAACATTTATAGAGAGGATTTATTTCAGCATGTTATTCCGTTGAAAGAAGATGCTAAACCTTTCTGGCAAAAGCAAAGGCCTATTAATCCTACTTTGGCACCCAAGATGCAAGAAGAATTAATAAAGTTGAAAGATGATGGCATTATCAAGCCTATAAGGAATTCTTCTTGGGTGTCAAATCTTGTTCCTATGAGAAAAAAGAATGGTGACATCAAGCTTTGTGTGGACTTCAGTAATTTGAACATCAGCTCATTGAAAGATAACTATTGTTTGCCCAATATGGAAGCTATGTTGCAGAGAGTAACCGGATTAGAATTGATGTCAATGATGGATGGTTTCTCTAGCTATAATGAGGTCATTGTTAAGGAATCAGAACAATTCAAGATAGCCTTTACAACACCTTGGGGAACATACGTTTATGTGAGAATGCCTTTTGGTCTCACAAATGCTGGTGCTACTTTTCAGAGGGCAATGAATGTTGCCTTTTTCAGATTTCGTTAATGATTTCCTTGTTGTATATCAGGATGATTTAACTACCTATTCCAAGAAGGAAGAGGACCATTGTGCTCATTTAGTGAAAATATTTATGAGGGCCTTGGAATTTGGCATTTCATTAAACCCAAGGAAATGTGCTTTTGGTGTCACAAAAGGTAAGTTGCTTGGCCACTTGGTTGGGAAGCAAGGAGTGAGAATTGACCCTGAGAGGATAGCAACAATTGATAAAATTTAGAGGCCAAAGAATGTTAAAGGGATTCAGTCCTTCTTTGGTTAGGTAAATTTTCTAAGGAGGTTTGTGACAAACTTTGCAGAGGTTACTAGACCTATTTCCAAGATGTTAAAGAAGGGATCTATAGTCAATTGGGAGGGTGAGCCTGATGAGGCTTTCAAGAATATCAAGCAGGCTATCAAAGATGCACCAGTGCTAAAGGCACCTGATTACAATGTCCCAATGCATATCTTTTCTTTGGCATCTTTTCATACTATTGTTGTAGTTTTGTTACAAAAGAATAAGGATGGTTTTGAGCAGCCTATTGCATTTTTTAGTAAATCTTTGTAGGTTGTAGAATTAAAGTATGACATAAATGAGAAATAGGCTTATGCACTTGTCAAGGCAATCAAGGCTTTTAGATGTTACTTGATGGGAGCAGTTGTGATTGCTTTTGTGCCAAGTGCAGCTGTGAAGGACATTTTCTCACAGCAAGAGGTATCTGGAAGAAGATGCAGATTGATCAATAGGATCCAGGAATTCAATGTTGAGATCCAGATCACTAAATTGGTTAGAGGAAAAGGATTGGCAAAGCTGATGGCTCAATCCAATCTAGATGAAAACTAGGTAAATCATTCTAAAATTGATTATACATGTGATATGGATGATTGTATTTGGTATCAGGATATTATTTACTATTTGAGAAACATGAGGTGTCCAGATAATATGAATGATAATCAAAAGAGGACATTGAAGTTACAGGCCATCAAGTATGTAATTGTGAAATGTAAGTTGTATCAAAAAAATTTGGATTGCATACTATTGAAATGTGTAGATGAGAATCAGGCTAATCTATTGTTGAAGGAGATGCATGAGGGAGTTTGTGGTGGACATTATATGGGTAAAACAACTGCTCATAAGATCTTGAGAGAAAGATTTTGGTGGCCCACAATCTTCAAGGATGCAGAACAGTTGGTAAGGAGATGTGATGCTTGTCAAAGGTTCTCTGGTAAGCTTAAGTTTTCAGGTAATGTACCATTAAAACCAGTAGAAGTTCAGGCTCCTTTCCAACAATGGGGAATTGATTTCATAGGGGAGATACCAAACAAGTCAAGTGGAGGACATTCATGGATCTTAGTTTCCACTGATTACTTTACAAAGTGGGTAGAAGCTGTACCTACAAGGAATGCAACTAGCAGAGTGGTAATTGACTTTCTAATGAATAATATTATTACAAGGTTTGGGTTACCTGAGAGGATAGTGAGTGACAATGCTATGTGCTTTAGGTCTACTGAATATAAGGACTTTTGCAAAGGTTTGGGAATTCAGATTTCTAATTTCTCACCTTATCATCCGCAAGGAAATGGTCAGGCAGAATCTACTAATAAGAGCTTGATTAAAATCTTGAAGAGAATTCTGGAGAAGAATAAGAGGGCATGGAATTCAAAGCTTCCATTAGCTTTATGGGCTGATAGGATAATTGTGAAGAGGGCAATTGGTTGTGCACCATTTGACCTAGTGTATGGAATTCATGCTAGGATGCCTTAAAATAATTTATTGGAGATGTACAAGTTTGTGTAGTTGTATGATGATGACATTGATGATGAAATGTAGTTGAGAATTGAGGACCTCATTAGGTTGGATGAAATTAGAAGAGAATCAGTTGCAAGGAATGCCAAATTGCAGTTACAGGTTAAGAATTTATATCATAAAAAGACTGTTGATAGGAAGTTTGAACCTAGTGATTTGGTGTTAGTCTAGAATGCCAGATTGGAGGATAAGGGGAAGCATGGTAAATTTGATCCCATCTGGTTAGGGCCATATCTAATTCATGAGAAATGGGGCCAAGATTCATACCTTGTCAAGGATTTTAATGGTGATATTCAAGAGTTACCAGTTCATGGACAATTCTTGAAGTAGTACTTCACTTGAAGTACTCTGTTTTCCATGAATAGTAGTTAGGGTTGTACATATTGTAAATTCTTGTATATAGTTTGCTTGCCCCTGCCCTATTTTTCCCTGGTCTGTCAAGTTTTCGGTCTTGTTGCTTGTCTTGCCCTGCTTGTTCCTTGCTATCTATAATTCTTGTCTAGTGGGATGGTCTGCTTTAACCAATGATTCTAAGTCCTTGCTATGCTTGCAGGAGGCATACATCCTCAGATAGAGCCACTATAAGCATGTGGAAAAAATTTCATGGCTCTTGGTCTTTTCCCCTGCTCTTTGTAATGATTTTTCTGCTCCCTGGTTAAACCTTAGGAAAAACATTCAGAATCTAGCCATTAGGTTTCAAAATTCAAGTGTGCCCTAGCCCTGTTCTATTCGCATGTTACTTTATTGGGTCACTTAAAAGCACCTAATCCACATGTGCCTTTTAAACAAGTTCCTTTTACCAATTTTACAGTTAGGTCTTTTATGTCTTGGCGGGTCCCTTTTAATTCTTTTCCTAAGTCTTTGTCTCCAGTGGGTCCCTTTATTTTTCCTAAGTCCGCAATCGCGCCCTGTGATTTTAATTATTTTCCTAAGGTTGTCAGCTTGATCTTGCAGAGTTATCAGTGGGTCCACCTACCATATGCCTTGTCAGCATTTTGTGATTGGTCCACAGGTTAGTGATTGTGCATGTGTCAGTGGGACCTAGATTTTCGAAGGCTTAGTGGGACTTGACAGTGTTAGAGGATTGATGGTTGGTGTAAGTTCGCATGGGATTTGTCAGAGCCATGAGATCTTACGCCGGCTATTGATGTTACTTTTTGTCAAGAGACAGTTCATCGGTGGGTCCTGTTTGCCATGTAGTTCTTATGTGCCACACTATTCTGAGTTGGTGCATTTTCATTCATCCGCATGTTGATGAGTTGGTTTATGTTAGAGGGCCTGTGTTAAAAGATTTTAATCTAACAGTCAGCGTATGATCGCAAGGAATATTCCAAGCCTTTGCGATCATGCACCATCCGTCAGATTTTATTCCATTTTGCCAGGTTACCTGTTGCGCTCAATGGTTCCGGTGTGACAGGCGTGCTTGTAGTTGGAGGTTTTTTATTGGTCGACATGGATGAGCTCAGAAGTGGGACTGTTGTCAGAGGGGTCTGTGACGAGGATGGATCCTACGGCTGGCGTAAGTTTGCATGGGATTTGTCAGAGCCATGAGATCTTATGCCAGCCATTCATTTCAAAGGCTTATGGTTAGTGGGTCCTATGCCAGTGATTGGGCATGGATCAGCGAATAGTTTAGTGACATGTGGCACCAGGCGGGCCCAAGTGCAGTCTATGTTTGGTGGAGTTGAAAAATCTAGTGGTACCGACAAAGTTTAATGTGGTTGCGCATTCACGAAAAGAAAGGGTGATTTGCTAGTTTGTCTGGCAATTACGTGAACGGTGGTAGGGAAGTCGCTAATTTTTTTAGCGAAAGTGTGAAATGTTTAGCGAATTGGAAAAGGTCCTTTGTTGCCAATTTGCTAAGTCTGGTGGGGCCACTTTTAGAGGAAGATCTTAAAGTCGCGAAGGAGGTTTGATCGGACGACTGTTTTTTAAAGCTGGTCTCAGTTTGAACGTGGGCCGTTGTTCTCTATAGGCGCCATGGATTTAGCCATTGTGGTTCAAATTCAAAATTTTTTGAGAACTTTCAACGACCAGAAAGTACCAAATTTATGGAATTCATTACAAAAATGACCCTATTCGGTGAGAAATGACTTGTTTGTTGTTCGTGGTGTGGTCCAGGGTGCTATTGGATCGTTTGCAGAGCTTGTACAATGGAGGTTGTGTGCTCAAGGCTTGTTGCAGGGTGTCCTTTTGTGCCTAGTTTTGTGATCCCCTGTACTTGCAGAGAAGAATTTCATGATTGTGGATTAGTTCTACTTTCATCTTTCCTAATTTTGATGTGTTTCCCACCCCTGTAATAACTTTTTAGACCATTTCCAATAGGTTGGGTGGTTGAAACCCTAACCCTAGTCATTCATAGCTCGTTGCAGATTTTCAAGATGACTAGGGGGTATAAGTTGCAGAATTTTTTATTTTGCAAGGGTTCCAAAACATTGTTGCTTTTGCTCTCTGGTTTTTGACTGTAATATACTGATAGAAGTCTGATTTTGTGACTTTTTTGATCTTGGTATCATTCTGATTGTATGTTGATTCTGATTATGTTAATGAGAATATTTTGAATCCCAATCTTGTATCTTGTGTATGTCTTCTTGCTTGTCTGTGAGCTCATATATGTTAGTTTCACAAAGTGTGCTAACATATGGTAAACAAAGAGTATTTTGAATTTATCTCTGAGTTCCTAACAAAGTTAGGATTAAAGTCTTCTAGGTGAATTCAGTGAGTTTGCAGTCAGGTGAAGAATTTGATGTCCTTGTGCTTGAGGGAAAGGGGTAATAGGCAAAGCACTTACCTTGGATTCCATTGTGTTTGATTTGAGGTATTCAGTTGAGGTATATAGTTAGGTGACTTTGAGCCCTAGGATAAGGCACTGGTCCTTCCTCTTGAGGTATGCATGGTTAACAACTACAAACACAAACATTATTTGATAAATCTTTAACAATCTTATATGAGATATAGTGGAATATTGTTTTAGACTCCTTTAGAGAAGTGAGTCAAGGGTACACCCGCCTGAGCACTGAAGCTCAAAGTGTAGAAGGATCTTTTGATCCTTGTCAGTTGGCCCTCTTCCTTGTGGACTTTGGAGTGGTGATAGAGTTAGGAGTTTTATTTACATTATCCATCAAAGTGTAAATCTACAAGTTGAAGATCAAAGGGAATAATCCACAACCAACAGAGTCTTTATGTTTCTGATATTTGTGGAACTTAGAACTAATACATCTTACCTCTTGACACTTTTGCAATTGAAAAAGAGCTCATTTTTAATAATATTAATGCCAATGATATATTTCTTGATAATTAATTTCATAATAGAAGTATTTTTTCATGTACGCCTATAGGCACTAATTTCATATCCTTGACAAGTGAATACTCAATATGGAGTGTTTACTATTTATAAATAGTATTTCATAATTGAAAAACCCTAGATAATCTTGGATAATTGAATCTAAAATATCTTATTAAGCCTTCTCAAAATCCTACCTACAAATTATTTGGCTCATACACTAAAAGTGGAGTTCCTCCTGCACATGAGACCCTAGATCATAAGTCCATCTCCTCATGGTTTGCATCATTCCTTTGAAACTTATAGTATTTGTGTTAGTGAAAAATATCCTAATTACTTCCCCACACACTCTATGTCAACATGAACAAACCTCTTAATTCTCTAAAGATTCGTAAATGTAGTAAACTCAACACCTTTTAAGATCTCTAAAAATCTAGTCCCTTTCTCTAAATTTCTAAAAGTTGAGTGATGCAATAATGGAGAATTTTTTTAAAACATTTTCTTTATATGTAATTGCTTACCACCATTGTGGATGTAATGGTGCATTCTACAAGATGTAATACATTATCAATTCTAAAGGGGAAAAAAATTTAAAAATGTAGTGTCCCAAATAATCAATCTATAGCCTACAGAGATAAAGAGAATATAAATTACATGAGGATTCAAATTCCCTCTTAAATAAATAAAATCTTGCACATTTATATTGGTGGAATGGTTAAGAGGTGGAAAAAATCTGAATTTGATGAAAGATGTGTATCTTACATTTGATCGATTTGTGTTCATATGAACACAAATGATAGAATGGACAATGGATTTATTAATGTAACATAGATCTACAACTCTAACACAATTTTCATGATAAAATAAAATAATTTCAATTAGCTAAGTGTTATCCTAATTTTCATGTCCATACAAATTTGGCTAAACCTATTCCCAAGTCCTTGTTTTGGCCCTGCCAAGCACTCTACAAAATCTCATGACCTCACATTTTGTTTCTTGGTCTCTGCAATTATTTCAAGCCTCTGATCTGTAGGTTTTAAAATTCATAAAACTAGCCATTACATCCAAAAAATGCCAAAAGGACCTAAAAAACCTTAAGCCTTTGTTCTAATTTGCAGTTACTTTAACTCGGCCACTTAAGTCCCCTTTTTAGCATGTGCACTTTAATCTTTTAGCCCAGTTGCCAGTTCTCCTTTTCTTTCCCGCGGTTGTCTTTTCTTCATGTGACTTAGCGAATACAGCGATTGTCATAATCGCTGATTGTTTCCTGGTCACTGCAAGATATCCTATGACCTGGTGAACATTAATATCTCTTTAGTCACATGACCGCTAAGTTCTCCAGTGGTGTTATCTTTTATTTGGAAATTCTACGAATGCCTTGTTCGTGTAATAGCCCAGAGTTTGGCGGTTAAGTCCATAACAGTCAATGATTTAGTGGGTGGTTAGCTTGCCTTCAGTCGCGTGATCATTGAATCTTTCAGCGGTCTCAAATAACCAACTGTCCCAGTCAGCAAGATCTATGGCTAGCATGTGTTCTCATAGGTTTGTGTCAGAGCATCAGATCATGCACTGACCGTTGATCTTGATTTTTCATCAGAGCTTCATTCGGTGGGTCCTTTCTTGTTGATGTCCCTGCATCCGATTGGTCCGCATAGTGATGAACTAGAACATGTTAGTGGGTCTTGATCCTTTCAGAAGGTTAAAGTACAACAGGTTCTCACAGTTGTCTCTACGCCCCTGGGATAAGATGCACACTTTTTAAGTCAGCAATTTAGCTGTTGGTGACCTTTTTCCCCAAAGGTCAGCTTGGCATCAGGATTGACAGGGCTAGTGTCACATTCACTCAACACTCCAAAACTGACAGGGAAAAGGGCCAACTGACAAGGATCAAAGAGAGATCCTTCTACACTTTGAGCTCCACATCACTCAAGTGGGTATACCTCATCTGCACACACATATTACCTTGTGTTATACTATAGGCCTACAGGTAACTGACTGTGGAATGATTTTCAAACTCTTCTAGGTATCATGTACCTCAATGATGCCAATATCTCATGCAATAGCCCAACTTGCATGGAGTGAGTATGAAAACCAAAAACCTACACTAACAACTTGAAAGGGAAAGGGTGGGATAGAAATGAAATGATTTTAAAAGGATTGAAAGGTCCCCTGAGATGCCCTAAGTCCTTGATAGACCAATGCCTTATCCAATGGACCACCGAGTCAAATACCCTACTACAAGAGATAGCTATGAAACAAGAACACAATATACCCAATGTGTTGATGCCTAACATCAATCACACACCATGACCAAGCCTTAGCTTAACACCCACCTGTGCATTCAAGCATGTTATTATCCATTCAAAGGATTTTAACCCTCCCTTTAGAAGAGAATTGCAAATCAGACAATACATTGACCAGCATCCACTGGAAGACAAGCATGAAACATCTTTGACACCTCAGCTCATACATGCATAAGCACTAGCCCTGAACCAGTTACCTCTACGAAGATAACTCCACTTGTAAACACATAGGCAATACAAGCAGACAAATCAAACATCCTTAACATGATTAATGAATTCAAAGCTCAAATGGAGATAGCGTGATGATAGTAAGAATAAATTAAGTCCTCATACATAAGACAAATCTACTGCAGCATGCATTATATTCCCTGAAACAACAATGGAAATATAACACCCTATATGTAGACAGAAGGAAAAATCTATAGAACTGAACCCTTCATGGAACTGACAGAAATTAAGAACCATCTCTAAGTCAAAAATTCAACTACATATACCCCTAGCTGCCTTGGAATTCTTAGAGAGAATGCAACAAGCTACGGATAGCTAGGGCTAGGGCTAGGGCTTCACCCAATAGAAATTACATCAAAACTTAATGCAAGGGTAGGAAACCAAGTAATCCAAAGAGAGAAAATCTCAAACAGATCTGCAATCATGAGAATCTGTGAGCCAGGATAGAGAACTAGGAGCTGCCATTAAAATCAGTCAAATTGGCCACATGCAAACAGCTTCTTGAGCTAAAAAATAAACTCCACTAGGTACAAAAGTCATCATGCAATCAAGTAACAAGCCTCTAGACCACATTGCAATCACTGGCACCACCAAACCAATCAAAAACTACCGTAGAAACCATAAATTCAAGTACTTCCTGTCGCTACAAACCCATCGGCAAATTTGAATTCAAATCCAATAGTCACCTCCTCTCTTGGCACCTGCAGAGAAACAACGGCCAACATTTAAACCTTCATCAACTTTATATCTCCTTCGTCTGATCATTATACTTCGCGGGCTTGGTAACTTAACATTCAACTTTAGTTGCACAGTCGCACTATCATATCTCTCACCGCCATAGGAAACAGGTCTCAAATAATGCTTGGTCACATGATCATAAGGCACCAGACTAACCTTTGTGATCATGTGACCATGATCTCCAAACCACAACCATCGGTCAGAAACCCCGCAGGAAAAGTCCCTGGCAACATTACCACCATAATTCCACAACCGCGATGGACACATGGTGCCCTATCGCATGATCACATAGCCTAGAGACAGGCTATGTGATCATGTGACAACCTACAGACCGCTACTGCAACCACCACCACATGGAGACAACATCACCACCTGTAAGCCAAAATTGCCACCGCACAACTCCGCAACTGTGTCACCTTAAGGGGTTAGTCACATGATCGCATAGCCAATTTCTAGGCTATGTGAACATGTGACAACTCACAAACAAATCTGCCAAGCCATAGACCCCACCATTAACTCCACAACCGCAACACCTGATGCCACCTATCGCCATGCCATTCACCAAATACCGCCCTGTCACCAACACTGGACCCATGCTCAACAAGCCTTTGAAATGAACGGCTAGCATAAGATCTCATGGCCCTGACAAATCACATGAGAATTTACGCCGACTGTTAGATCTATCCACATCTCAGACCCCACTAACAACGGCCCCTCCTGAGCTCATCCACGTTAACCAATAAGAAACCTCCACCTGCGCAGACATGTCAGACAGTCCCACCTACACAATAGGCAACCTCGCACAATGGAATAGAATCCAACAGATGGTGCATGATCGCAAAGGCTTGGAATATTCCTTGCGATCATACACTGACCATTAGATTAAAAGCCTTCAATGCGAGCCCACTTGACAACAAATCCACCTCAGCATCGCGGACATGTGTCACCTGGTCGCATGATTGCATAGCTGATAGAAAGGCTATGCGATCATGTGATAGCCAATAGGAAGCCACCACATCACCACACATGGAAACCATCGCCAGAACTTGCAATAGAAACCATCACCGGAACCATGAACAAGGACACGTGTCAGCCGGTCACATGATTGCATACCCAAAAAGTGGGCTATGTGATCATGTGATAACCAACCAAAGGTAGCCACATGTCCGCCAGTAGGCCCAAAATGAACAAATCATCGGCACCACATCAGACGGTGGGTGCATGATTGCATGGGTAAGGAATATTCCATGCAATCATATCTCAATCATAGATCTTCGATCACTGATACCAGGCCCCACTGACAAGTCTGACCAGTCACCGCCACATGGACCAATTGAGCATGAGCCTTACCTTTTAGGGTATCGAACGGTTGTCGCAAAAGTGCATAGCCTTAATGCATACCTCATGCTTTAATGACAACTGTTGATCTTCTGACACGTCAAGACCCTCTGCCAAATCTGGAAACTAGGTCCCACCACCATCGCACCTGCGCACTTAAACAAGTAAACCGCTAAGGAGCCTTACCAAACTAGGACCCACATGGACAGGTGGTGAGTGGTCGCATGATCGCATGTCAGAAAAGTCTGACATGTGGCCATGCGACAGCCAATAGGGAAGAAGCCTTTGAAAATCTGGGCCCACCAAATGGAAGCAACGTTGGAACAGATAAGATCAACGGTAGGTGCATGATCGCATGGGTAAGGAATATTCTATGTGATCACACGCTGACAATTGATCTCCTCCCTCTGGCCCCACATAGTCACACTTGTATGGTTAAGACAAAGAACAAGGAGAGCTGGCAGAAAAGAAGACAGGCAAGGTCGAAAACACACAGTGTTTTTTGTGAAAGATCAAAAACACACAAAGTTTTCAACATGAAACAAAGGCAAATAAAGAAGCCAAAAACAACATGGGCTTTTATGCAGGCCAAAAAGGTAAAAAATAATGTGGATTTTTGAAAACACAGTATGTTTTCGACACTATGGCAAAAATTTAAAATGCTTCCCGTGGACCTTAGAATTTGAAATTTTTTTTGGGTTTTGCGGATTAGGACATGCAGTTTGAACCAGGGCCAGGTGACAACATAAAATACCAGGGGTAGGACACGCATACCATGAAACACTAAGGATTTTTATTACAAGTCAACACTGAGATTGCAGGCATGACAAGACAGCAAAACAAAAACATTGCAAGGAATAGGCCAATTACAAAGGATTTTGCAATGACAGAAAATTGACCTAACATTAGCGACAACCATCCGATGTTCTTTCTATAGATCGTGGGTCCATCTATTAGGTATGCTGACTTGCTCAAATGTAATTGGTCCACATAGCAATGACTTGGATGCCGCAGTGGGACTATGTCAAAAGACCTGCAAAGATGTCAGAAAGATGAAGATTGATGGTTGGCGTGTGTTCTCAAAGGTTTGTGTCAGAGTATGAGATCTTGCGCCAACTGTCAGATTTGTCAAAGTGGACTAACATGTCAAGTGGTCCCAGTGCTGCATATTGCTGACATGCATGCTTTTGATTGGCCGCCGAATGATGATGAGGATTTTTAGGTGGACTAATGTGTAAGTGGGGTCCCGGCTTAGAAAGGATCTACAGCGGATGTGTGAGCATAAGGAATATTCTGGGGCTTTGAGATCTTACACCCACTGTTAGATTAGGATCTTATCTTTAGTGGGTCTAATGTTAGGGATGTGCTGAGGTGTGTGCCTATGAAGTGGCCGGAATGAATGAAAGATTGCCAAGTGGCAGGTCTAGGCCCAGGTTTGATAGAGTTTTTGGCAGTCCTGAAAAGTTTCACATACTCGCCCATTCGCGAAATGATTTAGCGATGCTCCAAATAACTTAGCGATTCAGTGAACGCTTTGTTCGCTGAATCTCTAAATAAATTGGTAAAGGTAGTAAGGGTTTCACGAATAAGAGAAGTCTTTAGTCGTATATTCACTGAATGACTTAAAAGATAGAAGGGTATAGGTGGGTCCAAACATGCCGATATGCCGACGTGCTCGATGCTCATTGGTCGAGGCTTTCTAGTTAGATTTTTGACTTTTCTGAAGGGTTTCATGACCGTTCCAAGGATGATCTGGGCCACTCATTTGCTTGAAAACATTGGACATCGATGATTATGTTTTAAAATGACCAGCTAGCTGTTGATATTCAAATTTGAATATGTTTGCAGAGGGTTTTGCCGATATTTGATTTGGAGGCTGCGAAGCAATGAGGTAGCTAGAAAATTGATGTCTGCAGGACATTTGCAGTTAAAATAAGATGATGATGAAACCTGGGCGGTCATCATGGGTTGAGTTCTTGTCCCTAAGAAGTACTAGTTAAACATTCATGATGAGACTTTTGTGCAGAAAGGTGGATAGATCCAGGTTGCTTGTTTGCAGGCAACATAGTACAAGCATGGACACTCAACAAATATCTAATCAACCATGATATTTGCAGAGATGTATTTATGATCAGAGTTGACAGTTTTAGGGTTGATTATTATATTGTAAAATATCTTGTAAACCCTAGTTAGATTTTTGACTCTTGCCTACATGTAAGAGGGATGTATATATTATATTTTTGGAGCTTTTGAGCTCAAGAATTGACTTTTCTATAAAAAAGGAGTTGGACAATTTGTAGAAGAAAATTCATCTTTTCTTAAAGGCCATCTTTGGTATCATTTCTACCCTCTGGCTCATACAGTTGTATTTCTCCCATTGATGATTCAAATATTGTAGAGGTATTTTGTGACAATCCTTCATGTCCCTATTCTTCCTTGTTTGGATTATCTCTTATTGGATCAAAGTATATGCATGTTTTCAGTGATTATTTTAGGGTTCCTGATCCTTCTTGCTTTCTACAATTTTGTGTGTTACTGTGTTTGATTTGATTTAGATGTTCTTGTGGGTATACCTCGGCCCCCTTAATAGTCTTGTCTCAATCCTACACTGAGTTGTAGAAGTGAATGTCTGTTTTCAGGTCATAAGTTGTGCCTTATTCTTAGGCCCTCTTATGAAATACCTATGCAAGCCTATTTAGTAAGTTGTGAGCTACTAGACCTGAAATTTTCATTGATTTCATTCCTACATACTGAGATCCAAACCCTAGTTTCAGTGCATCACATAGTAGGTAGTTTACTTTCAAGTCATTTCCCTTACAAGCATTCCTTCTATCCCTTTCCCTCCAAAAGTTTTACTTTCATTTCAAGAAGTAAATTAAGGTGATTATCCAAGAGGAACCAACCTAGAACTTGAAGGTCTCATCTCAGTTAGCAAAGGTCCCACAACCTGGAGATGATTCTCATGTTATACTGAGTTATCAAGATCAAGAGAGCTTGAGACAAAGGCACAAACTTAGTGTATAACAATTCTGGCACACCCAGTGGGACTAGTAAAAGATTAGATTAATGTTCAAAGGTGTTCTTGTTGGTTCATCTACAAAGGGATTAAAGAAGTTTAGTACACAAGAAATATCAGTACGGGCTTAAGCCCAAATACACCCCACCTTGGTGCTAGTGTATAACAATTCTGGCACACCCGGTGGGAGTAGTAAAAGATTAAGCTCATTGTTTGAAAGTTATGCTATCTCTGATATGTAGATTGCATAAAATAGGCTTTTAGAAGTCATTGTATCAAGTATATCTGGTGACTCCACCGATTTCAAGGATCCAGGCTAATTTGTTTAAAGTTTTATGAGAAAGATTGAGAATAGAAGCTCCAAGCCTACCCAATTTTCAGAGTTGCCCTTAAGAAGAATTCATAAAGGGAAGTCAACTCAAAGAATATCCCCTATAAGGAGAGTTCAATCTACACCTCTTGATACCTCAGAAAGGAGACCTCTTCCCTTTCATTCCAGAAGAAGAGGCAAATCTCTAACTAGAGATCTAGAGGAAGATTCCAATCAAGTAGCAAGTACAGCTCATATAGTTGTCAATCTCCAGATTCCAACTCCTACAATGGCTAGATAGTTTTCTTTTCAACCATTCGACCAAGGCATCCCATTGGCTTTTGCTCAACATCATGATGTGCCTTTGGTGACACTTAAGAGTATACCTAATTTCACAAGTGAAGGGTAGACAACTTCTTTTGAGCACATAAGAGATGTGACCACCATATGCAGCATACACAACATTACTCAAGAAGATGTGACCACAAAATTATTAGTTGCCTCTTTAAAAGGTAAGGCTCTAGAATGGTTTAGAACTCTAACTGTTGGTTCTATTATTTCTTAGGATAAGTTAGGGGATGCATTAAGTAAACATTTTGAGGATAAATCATATAATTTGTCTCTAGTTGAGCAGTTAACAACTATTAAGAGACCCTCAAGAGAAAATGATAGATTACAATAGTAGATTCCTTAAAATATGGAATAGAATCCTGGTCTCAGTGAGACCATCAGTTGACCATGCTTTCCTATACTATTTACAAAGTCTAAATGGTCAAATTTCTTTCATGATCTAGTCTATGGGTGGTACTTCTCTACCCCAGGCCTTTGACATAGCTGTCAAGGCTGAAAATTATTTAATTCAACCAAGCATGATTGCTAGAAGGCCTCCAATGCCCATTTTTCCTAGCCTTCAACCCATTGCACCTGCCCAAGTACCCCCTATTAGGCCAATTTTTTGTCATAGCAAAATTTTATGAGATTGGCCTATTTTCCTTGCAAAGTGTGTGTCAAATGTCTTGCCCTGTGTCTCCATGTTGTCACCTAGCTCAGGTCCAAATTTCATGAGCTAAATTGCCAAATCCAAAAAGTTATTCAAATTCATGGTCCGCGGGAAGCAATCTTTAAAATTTACCACAGTGTTGAAAACTCACAGTGTTTTTGAAATTTCATGATGTTTTCGATATTTTACTAACAACCTGTGTTGTTTTTGACCCCTGTGCTTCCTGCTTGTGTGCACTTGTCCTTTGGCATCGAAAACTCTCTATGTTTTCGGTCTTTCTCCATGTCAAAAACATTTTATCTTTTCCATCTCGCACTAGTTCCCTATTTGTTGGTGTTTTCTCTAACTATGCAGGTGCGATGTTTGGTGGGGCCCAGTCCTTCAAAGTTTCTTGTCACTAATTCTCTAGGTCTCCAGGCGGTTACGTCTTCTATTCCACAACTTGGTGACTATGTTATCGCTTGGTCTCTTCATCCTCGACAGTTATCAACTTTCATTCAGTGACCTGGTGGGTGGTCTTTTTCTCTTCAGTCACGTGATCTCCAAATATTTGGCAGTTACCTGCTAGCATCTCATGATCATGCGGGTGGTTAGTCGTGTAGTCGCTAAGTGCTCGGTAGTTGGTTTGTGGGTCCCAGCTCTTTTAATTGCCCAGAGAGAGGTCAAAGATCTACAGTCGACGTATGATCACATCAAATATTCCTTCCCCATGTGATCATGTGCCCACAGTCTGATTTAGTACTGATGGATTGTTTGCTGTGGGCCCGCTGGTAGAGATGATGATGTGGTGGCTTTGAATTAGTTGTCGCATGATCGCATAGGAATATTCCAAACCTATGCGATCATGCGACTAGGTGACATGTGTCCATGGTGCTGAGGTGGATTTGTTGTCAAGTGGGCCCATTTAGAAGGCTTTTAATCTAATGGTCGGTGTATGATTGCAAGGAATATTCCAAGCATTTTTGATCATGTGCCATCCATTGGATTTTATTCCATTGTGCCAGGTTGCCTATTGTGTGGGTGGGACCGTCTGACATGTCTGTGCAGGTGGAGGTTTCTTATTGGTTAACGTGGATGAGCTCAGGTGGGGCCATTGTCAATGGGGTCTGAGACGTGGATAGATCTAACGGTCAGCGTAAGTTCTCATGTGATTTGTCAGGGCCATGAGATCTTACACCAGCCATTTATTTCAAAGGCTTCTTGAGTGTGGGTCTGGTGTTGGTGATGGGGTGGTATTCGGTGAATGGCATGGCGACAGGTGGCATCAGGTGTCACGGTTGCAGAGTTGTCCGGTGGTAATTTTGGCTTGCAGGCGGTGATGTTGTCTCCGTGCGGTGGTGGTTGCGGTAGCAGTCTACAGGTTTACACATGATCGCATAGCCCCTCTCCAGGCTATGCGATCATGCGACAGGGCACCATGTGTCCATCGCGGTTACGGAGTTATGGTGGTAATGTTGCCATGGACTTTTCCTGCGGGGTTTTTGACCGTTGGCTACAGTTTGGAGACCGCGGTCGCATGATCGCAAAGGTTAGTTTGGTGCCTTGTGATCATGCGACCAAGCATTATTTGGGCCCAATTCTCTATGGCGGTGAGGGTTGTTGACAGGGCGACTACACCACTAAAGTGGAGTGTTAAGTTACTGAGCCCGCGAAGTATAATGATTTGACGGAGGGGATATAAAGTTGGTTGTGGTTTGAATGTGGGCCATTGTTTCTCTGCACCACTAAAGGTGCCAAGAGAGGAGGTAGCCATTCATTTTTGAATTCAAATTTGCTGAGAGTTTGCAATGACAAGAAGGACTAGTCTTAAATGTGTTAGCAGCCTGATTGGATTGGTTTGGTTGTTGCAAAGTGCTCCAGGGGCTCTGTGGTTGATTTCATGATGACTTTTGTACCTAGTGGAGTTTATTTTTGAGCTCAAGAAGCTATTTTTAGGTGGCAGATTAGACTGATTTTAATAGCAAATTCTTAGTGCTCTATCCTGGCTTGCAAATTTTCATAATTGTTGATTTGTTGGAGATTTTCTCTCTTTGGATTACTTGGTTTCCTACCCCTGCATTAAGTTTTGATGTAATTTCTATTGGGTGAAGCCCTAGCCCTAGCCCTAGCTGTCCATAGCTTGTTGCATTCTCTCTAAGAATTCCAAGGCAGCTAGGGGTATATGTAGTTAAATTTTTTACTTAGAGAAGGTTCTGAATTTTGTCAGTTCCAGTGAAGGTTCTGTTCTATAGATTTCTCCTTCTCTCTGCATATAGAGTGTTCCTCTTTCTCATGTTGGCTGAGAGAATACAATACATATTGTAAGCAGATTTGTCTTATATATGAGATTGCAGCATACTTGTTTTTGTATCAGATTGTCTCCATTTGAATTTTGAATCATTAATCATACATCAAGGGTGTTTGATTTATCTATTTTCATTGCCTAAATGTTTGCAAGTGGAGTTGTCTTCGCAGGGATAATTGGTTTAGAGTTAGTGTTTAGATATGTATGGGCTGGGGTATCAAAGATGCATCATGCTTGTCTTCCAATGGATGGTGGTCAATGTACTGCCTATTCCTAGGTCTTTCTTTGGATAAGTGATAGCGTATCTAGGTGCACAGGTTGTTTGGTAATGTATGATCCAGTCAAGGTGAGTGTGTTGTGTTCTTATTTCATAGTTGTCTCTTGTAGTAGGGTATTTGACTCCGTGGCCCATTAGATAAGGCACTGGTCTATCAGAGGCTTAGGGTATCTCAGGGGTCCCTTCAAATCATTTAAAATCATTTCATTTCTATCCCATCTTTTCCCTTTCATGTTGTTAGGATAGTTCTCTGGTTTTCATACTCATTCCATGCAAATAGGGCTATTGCATGAGATATTAGCTTCATTGAGGTGCAGGATACCTAGGTTTTTGAGAACCATTCCACATTAATCTATCTGCAGGCCTTTGGTTTTTTCATGAGGTGTCTTGAATGTGTAGACAAGGCAATACCCGCTTGAGTTAATGTGGAGCTCAAAGAAGAAGGAGGATTTCTCTTTGTCCTCATCAATTGGTTTGTTTTCCTTATCAAGTTTGAGTGCCTAGCCTATGTTTGAAGCCCAACTATTTGTTTCAAGCTTGGTCCTACAAGAAAAAGAGCCAACAAGATGGTGACTCTACTAGGGACAGTCTAGAATAGAGTCTGATATACAAACAAGCACTTGCTAAATTTTGTCACCTAAGTTGTGAGTGGTGACTCTGATTGTCTCTGTTTGGTTAGTGTTTTACAATAGCTGTGATATATTTGCAGTCTTGACAAGTAGATATCCTATGAGGTTGTCTTGTGATTGTTGGTTTTGAAGAAGGTTGAGAGTTGAAGAGGTTCTCAGCTGATTTAGATTTGTCCTCTGCAAAGAGGTGGCGGCTCTACCAAGGTTTGAAAGGTGGTTTGGAGGAGACTTCAGATCAATATTTTGCAACATTCACAACATCTCCATGTAATCCTATTTTAAAGCAAGAACAGTCCCTAATTAGGTGAACAAGTCACTATTGAAAAAGGGAAGTCAATCTTGAGGTTTGATCATATTTCTGGATAAAAGTTTTAGTTTTGTAATGAGTATCAGAAATATGTTGAGGTTTAATAAAGTCATTGGTTGGATTAGTTTGGATAAAATTATTATCATGAGAATAGGCAGTGTTGTTGTGTCAGCATATTAAATGGAGTTTCCAGCCTTGACACATCAGGTTGATGTTTCTAGGTCTAAAAGTTCTCTATCAGACCTTAGAAATGTTGATAGAGAAAGAGACATTTATCTAATGAGTCAAAGAATCCAACAGACTTGTACAAAGATTTTAAGATGTGTAATAGGGGAATGGAAAGAAGGGTCATCCCACTCATACTATAAGAAATTTCTTATAGCTTGTGATGAACTTCTTATGGGTATTGAGCTTCAAGATTTCCAGTATACTAAAATGTTTTTAATGCTTAGTATGCCTGAATCAGTCGGTTGGACTGCCTCTATTAGAAGTGTAGCACTAGAAAAAGTTAAGAAATGGATGGATTCATTTAAGAGTGATGAATCTTGTGGTGCTGATGATGGTACTTATGATTATCAAGAAATTGAAGAGAAATCTATTGTAGATGGTAGTCCCTACTATGAATACTTCACACAAGATGTTGTGGGACAATATTTTTTACCCCCTGTCTCAGATGAGGATGATATATGCAGCACTAGTAGAGAGAGTGATGAAGGTAGTGATGGAGAGGTCTCTGCATATGAGTCAGATACAACATGGGAAGAAGAAAGTAATAATGAAAGTGAACTTTCATTTGGAAGTGAAGGTATGATTTCTTTCTCTAAATCTGAAGATGAAAATGCATCTCAAATTTTGCATTGTACAAATCAGTTTGAATATGGTGATGATGACTGTAAATCTTCATATGGTTCTAATTTTTCTCCATATGCTGAGATTCTCCATGAAAATAAAATGGGTAATGAGTTTAAGATGTTTACCAATGCCTTATATGATGAGGATTCTGATGATGATCAGCCCATTTTTTGTCATAATGATCAAAGAGGAATGTTCCATGGAATTATCAATCCATTATTTAAAGAGGACATGGAGGTTGTAGATTCAGGTGAACCAGGTATAAATGATGGCATACTATCTTCCTGCTGTGAGAAATCAGAATATTTTTCTTCCATTTATGTCAGAGTTTTAAATGATGATGTTGCATCTGATGAGTATGGTGATATGTGTGCTAGTGTGGACTTAGTTTTTCAAGAGCCTAGGGCTAGTGGTTCTTGTTTATGTTCTGATGCTAGAAAATGTGGTAAGCCTGAAGGGGCTTTCTCAGATTTACAAATGACTAATGAGTCATTGACTGATAGCGCTTGTTCCTTTCTAGAAGATGCTGATGTGATTTTTGATCAGCAAGTTGCTTCCATTTTCATGCAGTCAGATTTTTGTCTTGAGAAGCTTTATATTAGTTTGCAGAGTAGGGAGATAGAAAGTGTTTATTATTCATTGCAAACTAATGGTCAGAATGCTGATGCTTCCAGCCATGGTGTTAAGTTGGAGTGTTTCCTTTTTCAGCATGGCGATGAAAATGAAGAGTGTGACATTTTGATGTCACAAAATGGTTAACATCTATGGCAGCCTGATGACTTTATCTTGCCGGATGATGGTGAGTATGGTGATCATGTTTTATATAATGTGCTGAATGTGGATCACAGTGTTTTTGGCAGGATGGATGAGAAATATATTTTCAGCTCTCCTTTGCTAAGTGAAGATGAAAATTACTTGTTTGATAGAGGAAAGATTTGATCAAAAGTTTTGGGGCCCTGAGCCTTTTGTGAATGTTGTAAATTCTATAAATATTTCCCTTCCTTGTTGTGTTTCTCCTTTTCCTAGTTCGGTTGCCAGTTTTTGAGTTCCCTATTTTTGTCCAGTTGGTGGCCTGCTCTCCCAGAGATTTGAATCCTTGCTATGCTTGCAAGAGGCATACATCCCCAACTAGAGCCACTATTAGGCCAATTTTCTATCATAGCAAAATTTTATGAGATTGGCCTATTTTCCTTGTAGAGTGTGTGTCAAATGTCTTGCCCTATGTCTCCATGTTGTCACCTGGCTCAGGTCCAAATTTCATGAGCTAAATTGACAAATCCAAAAAGTTATTCAAATTCATGGTTCGCGGGAAGCAATCTTTAAAATTTACCACAGTGTCGAAAACCCATAGTGTTTTCAAAATTTCATGATATTTTTGATCTTTTACTGACAACCTGTGTTGTTTTTTACCCCTGTGCTTCCTGCTTGTGTGCACTTGTCCTTTGGCATTGAAAACTCTCTGTGTTTTCGATCTTTCTCGGTGTCAAAAACATTATGTGTTGTCGACCTCGCACTAGTTCCCTATTTGCTGGTGTTTTCTCTAACTGCGTAGGTACGATGTCTGCTGGGGCCCAATCCTTCAAAGTTTCTTGTTGCTAATTCTCTAGGTCTCTGGGTGGTTATGTCTTCTATTTCATGACTTGGAAACTATGTTATCACTTGGTCTCTTCATCCTCAGTAGTTATCGGCTTTCATTCAACAACCTGGTGGGTGGTCTTTTTCTCTTCAGTCGCGTCATCTCCAAATATCTAGTGGTTACCTGCTAGCATCTCACGATCACGCGGGCGATTAGTCATGTAGTCGCTAAATGCTCGGCAGTTGGTTTGTGGGTCCTAGCTCTTTTCATTGCCTGGAGAGAGGTCGAAGATCTACATTCGGCATGTGATCACATGGAATATTCCTTCCCCATGTGATCATGTGCCCATCGTCTGATTTAGTGCTGATGGATTGTTCACTGTGGGCCCACTGGCAGGGATAACGGTGTGGCAGCTTTGAATTGGCTGTCGCATGATTGCATAGGAATATTTCAAGCCTATGCAATCATGTGACCAGGTGACACATGTATGTGGTGCAGAGGTAGATTTTTTTTCAGGCGAGCCTGCATTGAAGGCTTTTAATCTAATGGTCGGCATATGATCGCAAGGAATATTCCAAGCCTTTGCGATCATGCGCCATCCATTGGATTTTATTCCATTGTGCTAGGTTGCTTGTTCTGCAGGTGGGACCGTCCAACATGTCTACGTAGGTGGAGGTTTCTTATTGGTTAACATGGATGAGTTCGGGTGGCACCATTGTCAGTGGGGTCTGAGACGTGGATAGATGTAACAGTCAGCATAAGTTCTCATGTGATTTGTCATGGCCATGAGATCTTACGCCAGCCATTTATTTCAAAGGCTTGTTGAGCATGGGTCCAGTGTTGGTGATGGGGTAGTATTCGGTGAATGGCATGGTGACAGGTGGCATTAGGCGTCATGATTGTGAAGTTGTGCGGTGGTAGTTTTGGATTGTAGGTGGTGATGTTGTCTCCGTGCGGTGGTGGTTGCGATAGCGGTCTGCAGGTTGCCACATGATCACATAGCCCATCTCCAGGCTATGTGATCATGTGATAGGGTGCCACATGTCCATTGTGGTTGCAGAGTTATGGTGGTAATGTTGCCAGGGACTTTTCCTACGGGGTTTCTGGCCGTTGGCTATGGTTTGGAGACCGCAATTGCATGATCACAAAGGTTAGTTTGGTGCCTTGTGATCATGTGATGAAGCATTATTTGGGCCCGGTTCTCTATGGCGGTGAGGGTTGTTGATAGCATGACTGCACCACTAAAGTTGAGTGTTAAGTTACCGAGCCCGTGAACTATAATGATCTGACGGCGGGGATATAAAGTTGGTCACGGTTTGAATGTGGGCCGTTGTTTCTCTGCACCACTAAAGGTGCCAAGAGAGGAGGTAGCCATTTGTTTTCAAATTCAAATTTGCTGAGAGTTTGCAATGACAAGGACTGGTCTTAAATGTGTTAGCGGCCTGATTGGATTGGTTTGGTTGTTCGGAAGTGGTCCAGGAGCTCTGTGGTTGATTTCATGATGACTTTTGTACCTGGTGGAGTTTATTTTTGAGCTCAAGAAGCTATTTGCAGGTGGCCGATTAGACTGATTTTAATAGAAAATTCATAGTGCTCTATCCTGGCTCACAGATTTTTATAATTACTGATCTGTTGGAGATTTTCTCTCTCTAGATTACTTGGTTTCCTGCCCCTGCATTAAGTTTTGATGTAATTTTTGTTGGGTGAAGCCCTAGCCCTAGCCATAGCTGTCCGTAGCTTATTGTATTCTCTCTAAGAATTCCAAGGTAGCTAAGGGTATATGTAGTTGAATTTTTGACTTAGAGAAGGTTCTAAATTTTGTCAGTTCCAGTGAAGGTTCTGTTCTGCAGATTTCTCCTTCTCTCTACATATAGAGTGTTCCTCTTTCTCATGTTGGCTTAGAGAATACGATACATATTGTAAGTAGATTTGTCTTATGTATGGGATTACAACATACTTGTTTTTGTATTAGATTGTCTCCATTTGAATTTTGAATCATTAATCATACATCAAGGGTGTTTGATTTGTCTGTTTCCATTGCCTAAGTGTTTGCAAGTGGAGTTGTCTTCCCAGGGATAACTGGTTTAGAGTTAGTGTTCAGATATGTATGGGCTGGGGTATCAAAGATGCATCATGCTTGTCTTCCACTGGATGCTGGTTAATGTATTTCCTATTCCTAGGTCTTTCTTTGGATAGGTGATAGTGTATTTAGGTGCATAGGTGGTTTGGTAATGTATGATTTGGTCAGGGTGAGTGTGTTGTGTTCTTGTTTCATAGCTATCTCTTGTAGTAGGGTATTTGACTCTATGGCCCATTGGATAAGGCACTGGTCTATCAGAGGCTTAGGGTATCTCAGGGGTCCCTTCAAATCATTTAAAATCATTTCATTTCTATCCCACCTTTTCTCTTTCATGTTGTTAGGATAGGTCTCTAGTTTTCATACTCATTCCATGCAAACAGAGCTATTGCATGAGATATTGGCTTCATTGAGGTATAGGATACCTAGGGGTTTGAGAACCATTCCACATTAATCTATCTGTAGGCCTTTGGTTTTGTCATGAGGTGTCTTGAATGTATAGACAAGGCAATACCCACTTGAGTGAATGTGGAGCTCAAAGAAGAAGGAGGATTTCTCTTTGTCCTCATCAATTGGTTTGTTTTCCTTGTCAAGTTTGAGTTCCTAGCCTGTGTTTGAAGCCCAACTATTTATTTCAAGCTTGGTCCTACAAGGAAAAGAGCCAACACCCCCATTTACCCCTATTCCCACCATATTGGCACCTCAGGCTAGTACTAGTGGCCAAGAGTTAACAACTAGCTTCTCTCAAGAGCTACAAGAGATAAAGAATAGCCAACAAAGCAGTCAGCAAGAAATGACTAACTTGTTGTAGACCTTGACTAAAGAGGTCACAAATCTAAAGAAGCAAGGTCAAGGAATCAGACCACCATTTCAGACACAAGGCCAAGGTCCTAATCAGCAATATCAACAAAATAGGACAGCCTTATCAACAAAATAGGCCACCATATCAAGGAGACCATCAAAGACAAAGACAAGGTTTTAATAGGCCACCATATCAAGGAGGCCATCAAGGACAAAGACGAGGTTTTAATCAGAGACCATTTCAACCATATAACCTTGCACCTCTAAATTCTACAAATCTAGTGAGGGATATGGTTCCTAGCCAAAACAATGTGGCTATGGAGAATGAATGGTGTTTTCCTTGTAATCAGCCTCACAATTAGGCCACATGTTCAAGTGGATGGATGAACCAAGCTCTAATGGTTCAAAATTCCTCACAAGCTCAATCAAAGGTCTCATCCAGTGGGTCAGTGCCTCAACAAGAATCACAAAAGTGTGAGACTGCCCTTTTCAATTGGGAGCAACCAGACTTCAATGGAGTTAATGATGAGGTTGCTTTTGTTGTCTTTACAAGAGAAAAGAGAAGAGCTCAAGACATGGAGAGAGTAGATTCCAATTCTAAAGCCACTACATCTGTAGAGCCACTGCAGCAAGCTATTCCCATCACACCTAAGGAGGTTCCTATCATTACAAGCAAGGAAGGCCAACATTCCAAAGAGGTAGAGCCCATCATGCCAAAGACATAACAAAGAGTACACATTGTGACACCATTTAATATTGTAGATAGCACGAAGAAGGTGAATGCCACCATGTCCATGTGGGACTCTTTGGCTCTTCCAAGACAGCCAGAAATTTTGAAGAAGGCTATGTCAGAAGTAGCAACTCCTCAACCTGCAAAGGAAGGTGCAAAGCTAGTGTTGGTTAACACTGATCAAGAAAAGGAGGCTCCAAGTAGCAACTCCAAGGCCAATGCCACACAAGGTAGGAACTCAAAGCCACCTCCCTTTTATGTATCTTTAATCATTGGAAAATCTTTAGTACATAATTGTATGGTAGATAGTGGAGCTACTAGCACTGTAATGCCCAAGAAAGTAGCTAACCAGTTAGGACTAAAATATGAACCCTTCCAAAAGAAGGTTACCCAACTTGATGGATCCTTAGTGAATACCTTAGGTGTGGGTAGGGATACCAGTTTAATCCTCCATACTAGTCCTAATTTTTCCATCCTCCTTGATATATATATCATAGATCTCCCTGCATTATTTGCTATATGTCTTTCAAGGGAGTTTACAGCCAAGATAGGAGGCTACCTATCTTCTAATTGGTCTCATATGTTATTTCATACAAGGTATGGGACCAAGGTCATCATTAAATTAGAGCCATTAGTAGCACACCATATAGAGCCATATGTGTCCAATGCCATCAATGTAAATTGCCCTATATTTGGTGATAGTGACTTCCAAACTATTAATGAAGCAAGCACAAAGATAGAAAGTATCCCTGATATTCTTCTAGATGAGAGAGCTTCAGAGCTCCAAGAAAATATTATTTGGAATTTTGGTTTGGGAAGTTATTTAATACAAGAAAGTGATACTATAGATCCAAGCCTTCTCAAAGAGGATACTGATTCAATGGATCAGAATAATCAAATTTGGGAACTTTTTTTTTATGGAGCTAGAAGTAGACATGGTTTTGGTGGTGGTGTTATGCTAGTGTCCCCAAGAGGAGAAAGGTATTATACTACCTTTAGATTCAGTTTCTCCTACACTAGCAATACTACAGAGTATAAAAGTCTAGTCAATGGACTAGAATGGGCTAGAAAAAGAGGGCTTAAGGCCTTAAAATTTTATGGTGACAGTGAGTTAGTTGTCAGCCAAGTGAGAGGGATAAGTGCAACCAAAAATGAAACCATGAAAGCATACAAGCATAGAGTTTTGGATGCAATTGAAGATTTCCATGCTTTCAATATTGTTGCCATCCCTAAAAAGTTAAATCAAAATGCAGATAGGTTAGCTGCTGTTGGATACCAATATGACATCCCAAATAGCATTTCCAAAGAAGTGGATCAAAAACATATCAAAGTGATTGTCAGACCCTCTATTCATGATAATGATGTCAATTGGTAGGTGTTTGACAATGATGAACAGATTCTGCAGTTCTTGTTTGAAGAAGATGTTTTTTTAGAACACAATCAAGATAGGCTATCACAAAACTATGGTGATCAAGTGATACAACTCAAGTCTAATAAGATGCCTAGAGGTCTTGTTACTTTAGAGACTGTCTTCAACAAGGATGATGAAATTAAGAAAAGAAAACCTAGCTTGGTAGTTCAACAAGAACATTGTGTTGAATTAGAGTTGGAACCAGGTAGGAGCCTACAATTTGGAAAAGTGAACACTGAATTGGAAAAGAAAACTTACACTTAGTTATTCAAAGAATTCAGTGATATTTTTGCATGGCAATATGAGGATCTTAAAGGTTTTGACCCATCCCTTGCTCAGCACACTTTTGAATTAGAACCAAATGCCAAACCAGTGAGGCAAAAGCAAAGGCCTATTAATCCTAAGCTTGAACCAATTATGCATAAAGAAGTGCTCAAATTGATAGAAAGTGGTATCATCTACCCCATTAAGCATACTAGTTGGGTTTCCAACCTTGTTCCTGTCAGGAAGAAGAATGGGGAGCTAAGGTTATGTGTTGACTTCAGGGATCTTAACAGGGCCTCATTAAAGGACCACCATCCACTACCTTCTATGGAACAAATTCTACAATGTGTCTCTGGATCTGAGAGATTTTCATTTTTGGATGGCTATTTAGGATACAATCAAATCCTGGTAAATGAAGAGGATCAATATAAGACTGCATTTACAACCAAGTGGGGAACCATGGCTTATCAAAAGATGCCCTTTGGTTTGTCAAATGCAGGTGCTACATTTCAAAAGGCAATGGATATGGCCTTTAAGAGCCTCATGTACAAGTTTGTGCTAGTTTACTTGGATGACATAACTATCTATTGAAAACATGCAGTAGACCACATCAAACATCTGAGGAAGATTCTTGAAAGGTGTAGAGAATTTGGGAGATCTCTTAATCCCAAGAAATGTGTGTTTGCAGTTCATGAAGGAAAATTGTTAGGATGTGTAGTATCCAAAGAAGGAATTATATTGGATCCTGAGAGAATTGCAGCTATCCTAGAGATACCCCTACCACATAACAAGAAAATTCTCCAATCTTTCATAAGAAAGATTAATTTTGTTAGGAGGTTCTTGCCTAACATTGCAGATTTACTCAAGCCTTTAACAACCATGTTAAAGAAGAGTTCAACTTTTAGTTGGACCAAAGAAGGGAAAGTCAGTTTCCAAGCTATCAAAGAGGCCCTAACAGAGGCCCCTGCTCTCCTAAACACAAATTTCAATAAGGATTTCATCCTTTATGCTTATGGAGGTCATGATGCCATATTTGCAATGTTGACCCAAGAAAATTCAAATGGATTGGAGTAGCCCATTGCTTTCTTTAGCGAAGGTTTAGAAGAGTATGAATAGAGATACTCTTTTGTAGAGAAACATGTGCTTTCTATGGTAAAGAGCCTTAAAAAGTTCAGATATCTATTGACCCATAGCAAGGTACATTTAAAAGTTACTCATCCAAGTGTCAAAGAGTTTTTTATCTCCAAGGACCTAAATGAGAAAAGAGCCGGTTGGATCTCCAAGGTGATGGAATATGACATCGTTATTCAAACTACCAAGCTGGTTAGAGGAAGAGGTCTTTGTGAAAATTTGGCAAGGGATGAAAGTTCAAAGAAAGCAGAGCCAGTGGATGCATCTTTGGTGGTGCATTCTACAGAAGAACAAGCTAGGGCAACGAGTTGGTTTCCTAATATGATTAATTACTTGAAGATAAGACAATGTCCTGCAGGTTTGGATTCAACAAAAAGGAGGTATTATAGGTTACAATCTATTCCTTTTTTGCTGATTGATGATGTTCTTTTAAGAAAGGATCACAATGGTATCCTTTTGAGATGCATAGATTCAGAAAAGATAGATGATGTCCTATTTGAGTTTCATGATGGACCTTCTGGAGGTCACTTTTCTCCTAGGACTACTACTTTTAAAATCATGAGGACTGGACACTATTGGCCATCTATCTTTAAGGATAGTCATGATTATGTCAGGAAATGCATCAAGTGTGCCATGTTTGTAGGAAAAGAGAGGCTTGCAGCCTTACCCCTATATCCAGTTAGAATAGAGCAACCCTTCATGAAGTGGGGCATAGACTTCATTGGCATGATTAATCCTCCATCTAGTGTAGGACATAAATGGATAATTACTACAATTGATTACTTCACCAGCTGGATGGAGGCAATTGCTTTAAAAGAAGCAAATGAGAGTGTTGTATTGAGTTTTTATGATGACATAGTTCATAGGTTTGGCACTCCTAATTCCATCATTTTAGATAATGCACTGGCATTCAGAAGCCTCAAAGTCTTAGAGTGGGCAATCAAGAAAGGCATCTATCTAAATACCAATTCAAATTATTACCCTCAAGGAAATGGCTTAGCAAAATCAACCAATAAGAATTTGATTAGAATAATCAAGAAGACCTTGCAAGGCAATCAGAGAGATTGGCATACTAAGTTGAGGTCTGCATTGTGGTTAGACAGAATTACCCCAAAGAAAATCATTGGTAATTCTCCCTATATGTTAGTGTATGGAAAAGAGGCTAAGTTGTCCATTTCAACAAAATTATGAGCTCTGGACTTAGCTACTCAATATGCCATGTTTGATGAAGAGGATCCCTTACAGATCAGATATGCTCAATTGATGGAATTAGAAGAAGTCAAAGGAAAGTCAATGCAAGATATGGAGTTTCATCATAATCAAACAAAGAAGAACTTTGATAGAAGAGCCAGGATCAGAAACTTCAAGGTTGAGGATGTAGTCCTCAAGTGGGATGAGTTCAGGTCTAAGCCTGGTAGGCACACAAAGTTTGAATCCTTTTGGGGTGGACCATTTTTAATCACAGAATGCAAGGGCTCCAATGCTTTTCAACTATCAAATATGGAGGGAGTTGTCCTGCCTATATTAGTAAATGGTTTCCACCTGAAACATTATTTTGAGGTTAATCCCTCTCTGTAAATTTTGTAAAAATGTTTTCCTACTTTCTTCCTAATTTCTAGTTTTCCTACTTTTCAAGAAGTGCTCTGAGCATAGTTCCAATTCTGCCTCTCTGAGAGAATTTTGAGTTTTGTGTTCAGAATGACCCCATGCCCAATGGATATGTCAAGGTCACTATTTTTCCATGTCTAGTAGGCTGACATCCAACAAAAATTGCCAAAATGTTATCCTAATTTTCATGTCCACGTAAATTTGGCTAAACCTATTCCCAAGTCCCTATTTTGGCCCTGCCAAGAACTCTGCAAAATTTCATGGCCTCACATTTTGTTTCCTGGTCTCTGCAATTATTTCAAGCCCCTGGTTTGAAGGTTTTAAAATTCATAAAACTAGCCATTACATCCAAAAAATTCCAAAAGGCCCTAAAAAACCCTAAGCCTTTGTTCTAATTTGTAGTTACTTTATCTCAACCACTTAAGTCCCCTTTTTAGGATGTGCGCTTTAATCTTTTAGCCCAATCACTAGTTCTCCTTTTCTTTCCGACGGTTGTCTTTTCTTCCCGTGACTTAGCGAATACAACGATTCTCATAATCACTAATTGTTTCCTCGTCACCGCAAGATATCCTGTGACCTAGCGAATGTTAATATCTCTTTAGTCGCATGACCGCTAAGTTCTCTGGTGGTGTTATCTTTTATTCAGCAATTCTGTGAATGCCTTGTTCGCGTAATAGCCCAGAGTTCGGTGGTTAAATCCATAATAGTCAGCGATTCAGCGGGCGGTTAGCTTCCCTTCAGTCACGTGATCATTGAATCTTTCAGCGGTCTCAGATAACCAAGGGTCCCAGTTAGCAAGATCTATGGCTAGCATGTGTTCTCGTAGATTTGTGTCAGAGCATCAGATCATGCGCTGACTATCGATCTTGATTTTTCATCAGAGCTTCATTCGGTGGGTCCTTTCTTGCTGACGTGCTCGCATCTGATTGGTCCACATAGTGATGAACTGGAACATCTCAGTGGGTCCTAATCCTTTCAGAATGTTAAATTATAGTAGGATCTCGCGGTTGTCGCTACACCATTGGGATAAGATGCACACTTTTTAAGTCAATGATTTTGCGACAACCGTTTGATGTTCTTTCTCTAGATTGTGGGTCCATCTGTTAGGTATGCTGACTTGCTCAAATGTAATTGGTCCACATAGCAATGACTTGGATGCTACAATGCAACCATGTCAGAAGACCTGCAAAGATGTTAGAAAGATGAAGATTGACGGTTGGCGTGTGTTCTCAAAGGTTTGTGTTAGAGTATGAGATCTTGTGCCAACCGTCAGATTTGCCAAACTAGACTAACATGTCAGGTGGTCCCAGTGCCACATATTACTGACATGCATGCTTTTGATTGGCCGCCAAATGATGATGAGGATTTCCAGGTGGACTGATGTGTCAGTGGGGTCCCGGCTTAGAAAGGATCAATGGTGGGCGTGTGAGCATAAGGAATATTTTGGGGCTTTGAGATCTTGTGCCCGTTGTTAGATTAGGATCTTATCTTTAGTGGGTTTGATGTCAGGGATGTGCTAAGGTGTGTGCTTATGAAATGACCAGAATGAATGAAATATTGCCAAGTGGCAGGTCTGGGCCTAGGTTTGATAGAGTTTTTGGCAGTCCTGAAAAGTTTCACATACTCACCCATTCACAGAATGATTTAGTGGTGCTCCAAATAACTTAGTGATTCAGCGAATGCTTTGTTCACTAAATCTCTAAATAAATTGGTAAAGGTAGTAAGGGTTTCATGAATAAGAGAAGTCTTTAGTCGCATAGTCGCTGAATGACTTAAACGATAGAAGGGTCCAAGTGGGTCCAAACATGCTCACGTGCTTGATGCTCATTGGTCGAGGCTTTTTAGTTAGATTTTTGACTTTTTTGAAGGGTTTCATGACCATTGCAAGGATGATCTGGGCTGCTCATCTACCGAGAAATGTTGGACAATGACGGTTATGTTTTAAAATGATCGGCTAGTCGTTGATATTTAAATTTGAATATGTTTGCAGAGGGTTTTGCTGGTATTTGATCTACAGACCATGAAGCGGTGAGGTAGCTAGAAAATTGATGTCTGGAGGACATTTTGAGAAGATGATGATGAAGCCTGGGTGGTTGTCATGGGTCAAGTTCTTGTCCCTGAGAAGTACTAGTTAAACATTCATGACGAGACTTTTGTGCAGAAAGGTGGATAGATCTAGGTTACTTGTCTGTAGGCAACATAGTACAAGCATGGACACTCAACAAATATCTGATCGGCCATGATATTTGCAAAGATGTATTTATGATCAGAGTTGATGGTTTTAGGGTTGATGATTATATTGTAAAAAATCTTGTAAACCCTAGTTAGATTTTTGACTCTTTCCTGCATGCAAGAGATATATATTGTATTTTTGGAGCTTTTGAGCTCAAGAATTGACTTTTCTGTAAAAAAAGAGTTGGAAAATTTGTAGAAGAAAATTCATCTTTTCTTAAAGGCCATTCGTGGTATCATTTTTACCCTCTGGCTCATATAGTTTTATTTCTCCCATTGATGATTCAAATATTGTAGAGGTATTTTGTGATAATCCTTCATGTCCCTATGCTTCCTTGTTTGGATTATCTCTTATTGGATTAAAGTATATGCATGTTTTCAGTGATTATTTTACGGTTCTTGATCCCTCTTACTTTCTGCAATTTTGTGTTTTACTGTGTTTGATTGATTTAGATGTTCTTGTGGGTATACCTCAGCCCCCTTAACAGTCTTGTCTCAATCCTACAACGAGTTGTAGAAGTGAATGTTTGTTTGCAGGTCATAAGTTGTGTCTTATTCTCAGGCCCTCTTATGAAATACTTATGCAAGCCTATTTAGTAAGTTGTGACCTACTAAACCTAAACTTTTCATCGATTTTGTTCCTACATACTGAGATCCAAACCCTAATTTTGGTGCATCACCTAGTAGGTAGTTTTCTTTCAAGTCATTTCCCTTACAAGCATTCCTTCTACCCCTTTCCCTCCAAAAGTTTTACTTTGATGTCAAGAAGCAAATTAAGGTGATTATCCAAGAGGAACCAGCCTAGAACTTGGAGGTTTCATCTCAGTTAGCAAAGGTCCCACAACCTGGAGATGATTCCCATGTTATACTGAGTTATCAAGACCAAGAGAGCTTGAGACAAAGGTGAAAACTTAGTGTATAACACTAAGTACATACTATTTTAATACAAAATATTCCCTACAAAAAAAGGTCTTTCTAATTTAGTATGAAATTGTTACCTAGATATTAATTCTAGATCGACATTATATTAATCCCAAAAAAACAAATATAAAATTAACTAGATTACACAATTAAGATTGAACAATGTTATCAGACCATATCATTGGAAACCACCTAACTTTGGGCAGTAAGATATGTAATTTTTTTTGACAAGGGATGTGTGACAAGTGAACAACTCATTTTCTTATTCTACGTATGATAAATGGTATCATTCCTAAAGAAAAGAAAACCTAGCCGAGAAATTCCACCTCAACTATTTAGTGACATAATTTTGAGCCACCACCATTGTTAAAACAGTGTTGTATGGCTTCCAATTCTATGATTATGGTCTCCATTTGAGTTTAAATAATCCTTACTCTTTAAATATAGACCAAACCTAATTTGGAAGCAATATATACTTTAATTTGGTCAATTAGATTTGAGAAAATAATTTTTTTTACATATTTTGTATAGTTCTATTATTTATAGATATTTAACTAACTTAAAAAAATTTATTTCACTTCTTATTAGATGTTAAGAATAATAGTAAGTAGAAAAAGTACTTTTATTTACAAGAAAATTAATAAATTCTACAACTTAATATCTTGTTTTAATTAATGTCACCCAAATGGTATGCTAAGCCATCGTTTCTAACAATTGACATATATTACTTTTCATAAAACAATATTATATAGCTTAAGTAACTACTACTATATACCAAAGAGATGGGGACAGAGGGCGACAGTGGGTGAGTGGGAGGAAGTTTGAATTTGAACTTGAACATGGGTGGGATTCTTGGGCAGCAGGTTTATTTTGCTGCTTGCCTTGGTGTCTCTGTAGATCAAGGAGAGGGAATATAAGAGAACTTGAATGGGGACCCAAGATTCAAGCAGATTGACCTTGGAAAGGGGGTCAGAGTGGGTGAAGGTTCATATTTCCCCTCGGCCCCAAAGATTCAGGAAAAGGACTAGAGTGGTAAAGCTCCTCAACGTCATTGGTCTACACATTTTGGCATCCAATCATCAGGCAAGTCTTCCTTCCCTTCTATTAAGGATCTTTCTGATAAAGAGAAAGGTAACTTTATCATAGAAATTCATGATGAGTTGGTGGATCACAACATTGCCTCAATGGATCACACTCTTGTGGGAAATTTTGTGGGATCCAAACCCAACATAGACATTGTCAGAGTCTTTGTGAAAAAGAAATGGTGGCTTAAAGGGAAAGTCCTCGTCATGGCCATGGCGAAAGGATTTCTCTCTTTTGAGTTTTCTTGCAAAGAAGATCTTGACATAATCCTTTGTGAGGGTACCTGGTCGATTGGCAAGGCAACCCTTGTTGTGCAAAAATAGACCCCAAAGCTAGACCTCAATGCTTCTTTCTTCATTTAGGCCCCTGTGTGGGTTCAGCTTCCAGAACTCCCTCTTGAATTTTGGGTTGAAGATGCCTTTGATGGTACTACTAGATCCTTTGGATCTTTTCTCTTAATAGACCCAGTGAATGTGGCTAAAAGTCAGTTCACCTATGCAAGAATCTATATTGGGTTGTAAGAGGGCCAAGATATGCCTATAATTATTGTTCTCCAATCAAAGCTGGGTAAACACTTGGAAAAGTTTGATTATGAAAGTGTCTCTTTTGCTTGCCTCCATTATAAGAAAGCGGGACATAAAGCTAGATTATGTCTAGTGCGCATGAACTTGGAAAAGGAAAGGAAGGCTCTGGTTGTAAAAAATAGCAAGCTCAACAATGTTCAGGAACAGCTCCAGAGGAAGCCAAACAATCCTCACCCAGCCGCAAAGAACAGCAGAGCAGGGGAATAAAAGGACAATCTTGAGGATAAGCTAGGGTTATCAGATTCACAAGTAGACAAGGATATCCCTCAAACTGTGGAACAAATGGAGAAATCCAAACCAGGTCAAGAAAGCTCGGCTCCCCGATTGGGGTCTCCCCAGTCAAAAGGCATCAACTTGGAAGTAAACATTCCTCAGGTCCCCATTGAAGACATTGATGATAAAGGCCAGGGGGAAGGAGGTGATTCATGCCTTGGCTCTGAATTTGCTTTCGTCATCCCATTTTCCTTCGAATCCCCCCTGGTTGATTATTTTTCTAGTCCTGCTAGAAGCAAACCAGTCGGTCAACCATTCTCTAGCAAATGTCCAGAGACACAGGACTCTAACAAAGTCCAACAAATAGATCTTCTTCTGGGCTCCATCTCTCTGAAACAACTCTCAAAGTTGGAGGTTCTATTTTCCAAATACAAAGAGGAAAAAGAGGGATGGATAAAAGTTCAAAGCAAAAAGAGAACAAAAAGAAAAGACCCATCTCTAGTTTCCCTGGCAGCCACAAGGAGAAAAAATATAGCTGATTTAGGAGAAAAACTCAAATCTCCATGAAGGAAAAGGGCAAGCCATATTAGGCTAGAGGAAGCCTACAAAAACATTGCGGATGGTACCCAGAGAACCATCTAGATGGTCTGCACTCTCAACAAAAGATGCTAGACACCTCAAAGGTCACTGGTAATCTCTTTAGCTCTATCAAGCTGACAGTCAGTAGTAGAAATCTCTGTCATGGGGCTATAGATCAGATGGTGACAGCTATGTATTTTTCTCAATAGTGCTACATCCACTGGTCCTCCTATGACCAGTTTCTTAGACGTGGCTTTGGTCTTGGAAATGTCTTAAGCTTTTGTGCCACCTAGACCCATTTCTTAGAGGATGACCTGTCTATCCCTAAGCTTATCTTGGTTGCCACTCAGGATGTTGATTGGACCATCCTTCACGATGCCAACAATGGGACTTATCACTCAAGGCATAATTATGAAACTTTCCATAATGGCGAGATGGATTCCATGAAAGAGGACGATCTTCAAAGTACCACGACGCTAACCAATAATATCTTTTTTTGTTACAAGCTATCTAGTAGAAGTTATTTCACTCATGGTGAGTTGTGGTGGATTTGCATGAGTTTTAATTATATGTCACCTCCACACATAGTTAGGGCACCTTTCCCCATATCTTGCAATCTTTTAAAAAAAGCTACCTTTAGTAAGAAAGCTGATGAAGTTAGAAATAAGGCTAGTAGATATTCTCAGAAAAACTAGTGGTTTACCAAGGCCATCTCGATAGTCATGGTGGGGGAAAGGTTAAGAAGGGAGCCAGGAGGTGACAATGAAAAATGGAAGAAGAGAACATAAATTTGGGATGTATTACAGAAAGGGGAGGTAACCACATTTATTGAATGCCTCCATGGTCATAGGAAGGACATCACCAACATCTTCATCAAAACTTGGCAAGATGGGTCAGTGGAGATTGAAGGCAAGATGTTCACTATTATGGAGAAAGTCATTTCGATGGTCACCGACATTCCTACTGCTGAGAAAAAATTCTACAGAGACCAAAAAGTTTCTGATATTGCTATCAAAAATTTCACGAGGGATGATACAGAGATGAACGCCATTGTCAAAGTGGGAACCTACTACCTCCCTGGGAGTCTGAAGACATGCTGGTAGTATGTTTTGAGGGCTCTCTGCTACTACATTACCCTCGACACCAGGTTTGACCAAATCCAAACTTATCACTTTATCTTGCTTAATCATTTTAGGCATGATGTCAAAATTTCCATTCCATATTAATTCTTCTCTTCTATGAATAAGAATATTACTAGTTTTAGAGATAAGAAAATTGCAAATCCTACCCTGCGTGAAGGACTTATCCTTCTGCTATATGAATTCTTTAAAACCCAAATCTTGGCCAAGGAAATTGGGGCTAGAAAAGCTATAAGTGATAACTCTGGCTCAGATTATGTCCCCTCTAGCTCTTCTGTGGGCATCCCTTCAGATGACAGTGAGGAGGTTGAGGCCAAGAATTTGGGCAAGGGCTCTCCTTCCAAGAAATGGCCTTTGAAAGTCATCAAAAGAGAATTCCCCTCCAAAAAGAAGGATGGGAAGGATTCTATTTCAGAGGAAGAATATAATGAAAAGGAGGAAGAAATGGTTTTGGAAGCTGATGTGGGAAACCTTATTTTGGATCCAGTGAAAAAGTAGGAATAGGAAAGGGAGAGATCTCCCAATCCTATGTAGGACCTCTCTAGTCACCTGTCGGTTGATATCACCATTAGCAAGGAAAAATCCCCTTCTCCCCAATCCCCAGGTACTAAGAAGGAAACTCAAACCCCTGAGACTAAAGGAAAAGATGACAAGGGCACCAATCAATCACCCATAAGGATTGATGAGACAGAAGAAACATTTGGGGAGGAGTATCATAGTCAGGACACCAGTACGGGAAAAAAGGTTTGGAGAAATTTTAATATTAACACTATGCATATGGACATTATCAGTGAAGCCGTCTATCCACAGATTCTGGAGGATAAAGATGGAAAATTCCATAAGGAAGAACTAATTGACCTTGCTTTGATTGTTCTCAGTGACAAAGCCAAGGAGATGGACATGGATTTTCTCAACAATACCAAAAATAGCATGCTGGACCAGTTTTGGTCTTTTAAGTGGCTCTACCATGAGATAGAGGACATCAAGGCTAAAATTCAGGGGCGGGGCAACATAGATAAGATAACAGAGAACTCTCCTAGCCTAGAAAATAGGATCAAGAATGTGGAGTTCAAAATGATTAGTCTGGAAAAGACCTTTAAGGGAGTGGCAGAGCAAAATTTTAATATCCTTAAGACGTCCAACAAAAATTTTAAACTATTGATCAAAAAGATGGAAGAAAATATGAGTCCCAAAACTGATATGAGGACTAAGAAGGAAGACAAGGAGCAGACAGAAGGCCCAGGGAAGAGAACCAGGGAAAGAACAAGGAAGAACAAGGAGAAAACTGATCTGCAAGACTCCCAAGTGTAGAATGTTAAAGATACGGTGCAATTGATGGAAGCCTTGTGGTGGCCTATCCTTGCTACTTTTGTATGCTTTACTTTGGTTGGTTTTTCTAACAATCTCAAGAATTTTATTTTGATGTGGGTTTCAGGAGCCCTGTAAAACCTATTTTACTTAATCAAAATATACTGCTATATACCCCATCCTGGTTTCAGCATTAGTAACTGCTTCTATTCAATAATATTAGAATTGTATTTATATGCCATATCTATATATAACTCTTAAGTAACCTCATGATTAGTTAGCTCTTTCAACTACTTTATAACATGTACTTTTGCAACCATAACAAGAACTTTATTTATTTCTGATTGCAAATGTTTCTCGGATTATATCTATGTTCATTAGCAATATATCATTTCCAAAACTTTAATTATTTTAGTTTTAATAAAATCTATAAATTGGTAATGCATCAATCTATTAATTTCATCTAATCTTTTTTCTAAATGCATTACACAATTGCTAGGAACTTTGGCTCTTTGTATCTCTTGTTTGGTGTTGTGTCTTATACATTGTTTCTTTTATAGAGAAAGGATAGGATTAGGTTAGTGTCTAATTTAATAATAGTGCAATATATTAGTAGTGTGTAATAATTTAGAAAGGTAACTAAACTTTAATTTAATGTGAGTATCATCACTATAATAAATAAATATTATAATGTGCAAAGGTGTCTTGTAGACGGTTAAATATATGAATATAGATTTTATATTTTATATTTTCTTATAGATAAAAATAATAAGAGAATACCCGTATTCAATATACATCAAATATAATTAATTTATTTTGTTAAAAATATATATCTTATCTATATTCCCAATTCTTTTACACTACTACCCGTGTCATGATCTTGTGACTTCTAGGGTAAACTCTGCCTCTATCTATATTCCCTTTTCATGTAATTAAGGTTATTAACCGAGTTATTTTTTTTATAGGATATTTTTAGATTGTTTCTAAGAGATAAATATTAGTCAAGGGGATCTTTATGGTTGCATGTCTCTACCTTAAATTAAACGATTTGCATGATAGTGTCAAGTAAACATAGTTTTTTGGGTTACATTCTATAATTTGGCTATATTACAGATTAATTCTAATTAATTGAAGTTTATTTTGAAATTGTGTATAGTTTTTTAGGTTTTATTATGTAGAATTGTATTTTCTTTTTAATTGATTTTATAGTAGTCTCTAGGTTGACTTTTTTTTTTCTAGGAAAGCCAACATTTTATAGGGGTTACCACTTGATGTTATTTTATTTCTAAGATGTGATTTTATAATCAAGATCTAGATCATTCAAAATAGTTGACATTTTCTTGATTCTATTTGATCTATAAATTATTATTTGCAATCAAGGATTCTACATACTTCATTCTAGTTGACATTTTTTTTTATGCTACAGTTTGAGACTTCTCTCTTGTATTTTGGATAATCATCTTGATAATAAATAAGTGATATAAAATTTACCTCAACTTTCCTCTCTTTAGTATAAGTGTTAACTCAATGCTCAATTAAAATATTCCTTGTCCAAAATTAAATAGCCCTAACTCTTCCATTGAAAAATTTTGTGATGACTATTTTAGAAACTCTTATCTTAAGATTTTAACAATTGTAATTACTTAAGTAGATCCTCACCTTACATAATCATTTATCCTTTATACATGAACAAATAAATCCTAAAGCCCACTAAGTGATTATATTCTGTGAATTGAAAAAACATGAAATTTTATCCTTGTTCCTCTCTTGAAGCTAGGGTTCAATTCTTCTCTCCTACATTGTGGATAATCATCTTAATCATCAATAAGTTATACATTTTTTATCTAATATTTTTCTTCTTTAGCACATTGTTGAATCAATGTTAAGTTGAAATGTTCCTTCTCAAAATTTAACTGGAGCTATATTTTCAATTTAAAAAATTAATGATATTTGTCAATTCTAACCACTTTCTTGGAAACTCTTCTATTTCAAAATCCATATTATTAATTGTATAATTAGATTCTAGCCCTACCTATTCATTTATCCTTTACACAAAAAGAGAGTAACCCAAGAATACATGGATTCGTTATATCTTACTACTTGAGACACAGATGGAAATTATTCTTAATTTATCTTTATTCATCTCTTGAACTTCTAGTATCATAAAAGGTGTCTTCAAATTTAGGTTTACATATAATACATTCATTAAAACTTATTAAGAGATTATTGTTTTTGATTGCAGGAAAAAATAGGTTTTAAAGGGGACCCAAAACCCCGTACAAGTTAGAGAAATTTTTTTTTAGCGTTTAAGCATACTAAAGAGAAACAAGACTGGGACCCAGTCCACCATAACCAAAACTAACAGAAAAAACCCCAAAACCAAACACCTACAAAAAACCAACAACCAGGGAGAACCAAAAAAGAAAAGGCCAACACCAGGGACTAGGGCACTAAGCAAACTCTTTGCGAGTTTCATTCGCTTCCTTCTTCACCTCAAAGACCTTCTTTATAGAAGCATTGAAGTCGGAGAGCTCCTGGATTCTTTCTTGAATCTTTCTCCTTTTCGCAGACCTGGTACGTTTCCCCGGGCCCTCCTCTTCCAAGTCCTCAATATCCTCCTCAGGTTTCTTATTAAGAGATTATTGTTAAATGTGTTATGTTTTCTTGATTTGCTTGAATGTAATTTACATCAAATTATTGGAGAATTAAGAAGAGACAGTTCAGATGTATTCAACATATTAATTTAAAGCATGAATGATATTAAGTCTTTTAGTCAACTCGTTCATATAACCATAATTTGCATGAATGATATTATGTCTTTTAGTCAACTCATTCATATAACCATAAATTAAAAATTAAAAGAAGATTTAAAATAAAAATAAATTTTCAAACATTGCTTAAAAAGAAATTACATTTCTATTATTTGAAATGTTTTAGGTTGCCAGCGCTTAAGAAAAACCAACTCTGTTATCGTCTTCCATTATATGTGAAATGAAATGGACATTATATTTAAGAAAACCATTAAACAGGTGACTGTTATTATGAATATTGATATCTTCAAGACCACTTTATATGGTAGCTACCATCAACAAAAAGTTTCATAATTTTTATTAGTATAATTGCTTATATTAATCGTTATTTACAAATTCTATTTACGGTACTCTTTACTTTTTAATTTTTAAAATAGATACGATGATAAACAATTTAAATACATTTGTCAAACGAAGCAAATATAAATATATTTACCAAACAGTCTAATAAGTAATTGCAGCTCTTTTAACCACGAAATTTTTACAAGCACCAGAACGCTATTTAATAAAAGAGAAAAATTAATTTAAGGAAAACATATTAGATCATGATTTCATGTTTGAAATCAAGATTTTCAATCATTTGTGTTTACTTGATTATCAGTTTATTCTTTAAATCAAAATTTTGAAAATCAACGAAATTTCTCTGTAAAGAATAGGTTCCAGGCACCATTATCTCAATGAAACTCAGAAGGGGATAGTACGAATACATTTAGAAAAGATTTTGCATATGAATTAGGTCATTGGACTCCCTGCACCTGATGCAGCACAGTTATAGTATTTGCAGCACTTTGGATCTTTTATATGGCCTCTGCAATCCTTGCAAGATCGTAAGATGTCCACAACTTGATACTGATTATAACTTACCGTGTTGCGGTTACTGTTTGCACCAGTATTAATATCTGTCTTAAAGTTATATTGAGCAGAAACTTGCAGGGCAGACAGAATGGTCAGAAAAAGAACTATCATAATTTTCATAAGCGTTGATCCCGCCATTTTCATTGCTGGAGAGCTTTTTCTCGCAAACGATTACATTTACGTTACAAATGAATAACTCACCAGAAGCAGAAGACCAGTTGATTAAAAGCAGTGGAATATAATATATTTTGGGAGAGAACAGATGAAGATTGTGTATAACTGATAAAATGCAGGCCAAATTTATAGGCCATATTTATAGAGAGGGTAAGCATAAATGATCGGAATGGTTGAATTGTAAGACCTTGAATAAGTCATAAAGTTTTTTATAACAAATGTAAAATCTTCGGCAGAAGAAAAGATGATTTTGGTTGAATTGTACGAGAGAGACGGTTAAATATAACCCGTATAAAGCAGCCTATATTTGTAGTCCTAATTTATCTTTGTTCTTTTCTTCACCTTCCCCTATCACAAAAGGTGTGCTCAAATTTAAGTTTTCATATAATACACTTGCAAGAATATTGTTAAATCTATTATATTTACTTCACTCAAATGTTAATTGGGTTAAAATATTTAAGAGCTAAGAGGAGAATGTTCAAACCTTTTCAACATATCATTTAAACATGAATGATTTTAAAACCTCTAATTTTGGCTCATTTTTTATTTAATTTGAATACTTTTAAAAAATAAATAACTTTCAAGCATCAAATTGATTAGTTGAAAAGAAATTAATTTTCTTTTTTTTTTTTAAATGTTTGACCGTATTTATTCTTTATAAGAAAAAAATAACTCTATTCTACATGTCGTAATGTATTTAAATAAATAAGGATATTTTCTTTTCACATTATATAGAAATGTATTAAAAAGAACTATGAGACAATTGATTATTATAATAAAATTTGCTATTTTAACTCCTATTTATAACCAATTTAAAAACTAGCTATTATCAAAAAAGTTTTATAATTTTTTTAATATATTTTTTATTAATCAATATTTATAAATTTTTATCTACTTAGAAAAATTTTAAAATAGACATATGATTGTAAACCATTTAAATATATTTATCCAACCAACTAAAGATAAATAGATTTATCAATGAACGAAAGATTGAGAAATAAATAATGGAAGTTTATGTAGCCATACGAAATGCTTAAGGATCAATATTTTAAAAGCACGAGGAACACCGTTTTATTAAAGAAAGTTTATTTAAGGAAAATATAGAATATCATCTTATTTTTTTTGAAATCAACATTTTCAATCACTTGACTTTAGATACACCTGAACGCATTTTAAAAAAAAAGAAAGAATTCTTTGTAAAGAAATATTTTTTTTGTAATAATAGGTCGAAAGAACAATGTTCTCAGTGAAACTCAAGAGAGGATGGTAAGAATACGCTTGCAAAAGATTTTGCATATGAATTGGGTCATTGGACTCCCTGCACATCGTTTGGATTGTGGGCTCCCATATATATGCACCACAATTTTATTATTTGCAACACTTTGGATCTATGATATGTCCTCCGCAATCCTTACAAGATCGTAAGATGTCAAAAACTTGAAACAGATTATAACTTACTGTGTTGTGGTTATCACTTGCATCAGTATTTACATCTGTTTTAAGGTTATATCGAGCAGAAACTTGCAGGGAAAAGAGAACGGTTAGAAGGAGAAGGACTATCATGGTTCTCATAAGCTTTGATCCCGCCATTTTCATAAGCAGAAGGGCAGTTGATGAGAAGCGGTGGAATATAATATATGTTGGGAGAGAGAAGATGAATGTTGTGTATAACTGATAAAATGCAGGTAGTATTTATAGAGAGTGTAAGCATAAACGGTCATAATGGTTGAATATTGTAAGTCGTAGGAGAAGCTTGAATCTCGCAGTGGCTGGTGAGATCTTGAATAAGTCAGAACTTTTTTATTTGAATTGCTGTATAGATAACGGGGGTTAAATAGAATATTATGCTGCAAGAGTTATTATGGTACTGGGGTAATGTTTTGTGTACATTTTCTAGAGTTCCTCTAAAGGGTTCTATTTTTTATGACTATTCATCTTCTCTTTGCAACCATCCAAGATTGAGTTCATTTCACTGGCATACCAACACCTCCCACTCTCAGTCACCTTGTTGTCACTTGCCTCAACATTTACACTCTCCTCATAGTTATTTTGTTCTTCCCTATTAGTACCATTTTCCACTAGGAGGTACCAGTTGGATGCTCTCACTAGTGGCTGGATGACCGATGCCTCCAAACACTAGTAGCTAGTATTCTTCCTCAAAAGGATTTCCCAGATTGGCATTGGCCATTTCTCCATGGAATGAAGATGGAGAGGAGGGGGATGAAGAAAATGTAGATGCATGAAAAATTCCAAACCACAAACCAGACACTAAGTCAGGATGGGGAAAGAAAGATGAGCCAGACCCTCCATCTACATCGGCTATAGCATTGGTTGTTTGAGGGTGTTTTCTATCTAGGCCTGGCCCATATGTATTTTCAATTTTTATGCATTAGAGTTGTTCGCTCATGTTTCTCCAAACTTTGAGATTTTTTTCATTTTTTTCATGCTTTCTGTTGTAGAGATATAGCTCTTGTTTCTCTAGACTCTGGGCATAAGCCCACGTGAATTGCAAGGAGTGTGTATTCCTCCTACTATTTTTTGATTAAATTTGTAGTTATGATTTTTTAAGTTAATATAATCTGCTAGGACTTATTCATTAAAAAAAGTACAACTATTTGGTGTTGCATTTTATGTGTTGTTTCTTTTATAGAGAAATCATACCATTAGGTTAGTGTCTAATAATAGTAGTATATATTAATACTGTTTAATGATTTAGAAAGGTAACTAGATTTTGATTTAACAAAAGCATCATTATTGTTTTAAATAAATAAAATAATGTGCAAAGATATATTGTGGGTGATTTAATATATATCAATATAGATTTTCTTTCCTTTTTAATAGATGAAAATAACAAGTGAATTTCCTTATTTAATAGGGATCAAATATAATTAATTTATTTTGTTAAAAATATATAGTTTTTCTAAATTCCCAATCTTTTATCACTACTATATGTGTCATGATCTTGTGACTTCTAAGTTAAGCTCCTCTATGTATATTCCCTGTTAATGTAATTAATGTTACTATTTTAGTTATTTTTTTTATAGCTCTAGGAGATTGTTTTATGATAGAAATATTAGTCAAGAGGATCTTGAAGGTTGCAAGTCTATACCTTAAATTAAGCACTTAGAGGATTGTACGAAGTCTATATAGTTTCTTGGATTACATTCTATAATTTGACTATATTAGAGATCAATTTATTATATAAAATATAAAACATTTCAACTATTTTTAATTCACTTATCTTTATTTTATATCATATTTTTTTTAAAGTGGAATTGATTATTAAAGATAGTTCAATCATATAATGTCTCTTCTATTTATGAAAGTTTAGTTTTTTCATTAATTTCCAATGCAAATTGCAGCCACTAAACAACTCTTGTAAGTTTTCAAATAAGAGGAAAACTTTTAGAAAATGAAAAGAACCTACAAAGAAATATTTTTAACTTCATACGATAAAATCTTCCATATTTATCTATTGAAATAACTTTGAGTATATTTTTCCTATCTCCACCACTAAGCTAGAGTCAATATTTTATTAGCATCAAATCAAATAGAACTCTAAAATTTAGAAATATAATAAAAATTCTTCATCGCCTCTGTTATCTCATCTCCCTTACAAAAAACTTTTCCTTTCCTCTCCTTCAGTGTTTTTAATTTAATCTATGGATTGCTTTCTTCATTGCGCACTTATTTAAAACAAAAACTCCAGGAATGCATATGTTAACAACATTAAATTTCCACAATCCATAAGTAATGAGGTGAATTTCTAGATTCGATTGTGTGAATGCATATGTTGTTAACACTTAGTCTCAGTATGTGCCCATCAAAGATGATCCTACGTCAAATTCATAAGAAGAAATTTCTTCATTTTGTTCAATTTTAATCTACTGTCTAATGAGCTTGGTACTTATTGCAAAGAATTGAGAAACCTATATTTTTACTTAAATTATTTATTGAATTTTGGTTGCATGTTAATTTGGGATTAGAATTTTTTTTTCATGTGTGTGACTCTATATTATATTTATTTCTAGGTGCTACATAAATTTTAGAATCATAAATTAGAAGAGATTTGGAGTATTATATATTTTATGTTTTACATGTGTGCAGGGTTAAGGGGGATTCCCAAATGGGAAGTAAATATATTTAGAAAGTTTAAGATTATGTGAATGTTTTTTCATCTATTTAATTCGAGCATACAGGTCTAGATTTTTCAATAAGTATGGTATTGTCTTTTTTTATCTCATCAATTGGAGTTTATTTTAAAATTATATATAGTTTTTGAAAAAAAATTTATGTATAATTTTATTTTCATTTTAATTGATCTATTAGTAATCTCTAGAGTACTCAACTTTTTTGGTCTAGTAGAACCAAAATTTCATAGAGGTTATCATTTGTTGTCATTTTATCCTTAAGTTGTGATTTTATAATCAAGATCTAGATCATTCAAAACGGTTGACATTTTCTTGATCCTATTTGATTTATAAGTTATGAATTTCAAATCAAGAGTTCTAGATCATTCACACTAGTTGCCATTTTCTTGAAGCTAGGGTTTGAGACTTCCCTCTAGTATTATGGATAATCATATCGATCATCAATAGAAGATAAAAATTTAATCTCAAAATTTGCCTCTTTAGTATAACTATTAACTCAATATTAAATTGAAATATTCCTTGTCCAAAATTAAATAACCTTAACTTTTCCATTAAAAAATTTTGTGATCATTGTTTTATTAACTCTTATCTTCAAATTTTAACACTTGTAATTACAAAAGTAGATTGTCACCTTACATAATCATTTATCCTTTATACATGAACAAATAAATCCCAAATCATACTAAATGATTATATCATGTAACTTGAAACACATGAATTTTAGTCTTAATTTATCTTTGTTCCTCTCTTGATGCTACAGTTCAAGTATTCTCTCTCAAATTACGGATAATCTTCTTTATTATATTGTTGAGTCAATGTTAAGATGAAATGTTCCTTCTTAAAATTTATGTGGAGTTAATTTCTTAATTTAAAAAATTAATGATGATTGTCAATTCTAACCACTTCCTTAGAAACTCTTATATGACAAAATCCACATTAGTAATTGCACAATTAGATTATGACCTTACATAATCATGTATCCTTTACAAAAAAGAGAGTACTCAAAAACACACTAATTGATTATATCTTACTACTTGAAATATAAATGAAAATTATTCTTAATTCATCTTTATTCATCTCTTGACCTTCTAGTGACTGGTGAGACCTTGAATAAGTCAGAAAGTTGTTTATAACAAATGTAAAATCTTCGCCAGAAACAAAAGATAATTTTGGTTGAATTTCTAGAGATGATACACATAGACGATCAAATAGTTTAATATGGTAAATTCAAAAAAGAGCCATTCAAGATTTCAGTCGCATGTTGGAATAGTTGGAATTCCCATCTTTTTAACTAATTCAAATGTAAAATCTTCCCTTGGAATCCGCGTTTGTCATTGTTCAACGGGTGTGAATAGTTGAATATTAAACCCAATATTATCCACCCGCAAACGTTTGTATAACATAATATCTGCACTTTATTGTTTGTTTGATCGTAATTGTCGCGTTGACTCTTTTTCCGCTTTCGTTGGGCAGCCTCGTCACCACCTGTATTTTATCGGTAGAGACCGTAACCAATGATATCCAGAATGATTTTTAAAATATTTATCGAGAAAATTAATATTCCAGCTTATTTTATTATTTTATTATCATAATGCAAAATAGGGTGTAACATATCAGAAATAAATGTAGGCAAGCTGATTCATTGTGATAGAATTTTGTATGTAATAGAATGTTTGGATGCTATCGAGAATTTTATTGTTGAATGTATGTAAGTATATATGGGAAAATTATTTGTTGTTACATTTAGTGTATTGTTTTTTATACAGAAAGAATAGGATTATGTTAGTGTTTGTTAATAATAGTATAACGGTAAATTCATTAACTTAGGCACTTTAAAGTATCAGTAGACTTTGATATAACATAAGTATCATTATAATGTTGAATAAATACGATAATGTAGAGAAATATGATAATGTAGTGGTGTATTATGGGTGATTGAATATATCAATATAGGTTTTCTTTTCGTACAAATGGAAATAACAAAAGAATTATCTTATTTAATATGATTAAATATAATTAAATTCTTTTTATTAAAATATATAGCTTATCTATATTGCCAATGTTTATCACTACTACATGTGTCATGGTATTGTGACTTAAAGGGTAATAGTGTCTTTATTTATATTCCCCTTTAATGGAGTTAAGGTTATTAATTGAGTTAATTATTTTAATAAGATATTTTTTGATTGATCGAGGAGGTTGTTTTAAAATAAAAATGTTAGTCGGGGAGATGTTAAAGGTTGCATGTCTCCACCTTAACTTAGGCACTTTACATGATTGTTTCAAGTCCATAAAATTTCATTGGTCATATTTTATAATTTTATTATATTAGAGACCAATTTATGAAATAAAATATAAAGCATCGCAGATATTTTTTTATTCACTTATCTTTAATCTATATCATAATTCTTTTAAATGAAATGGATTATTGAAGATGGTTCGATCATATAATGTTTGTTTCATTTATGAATGTTTAAATTTTTTGTTAAATTTTAATGCAAATCACACCAACTATACAACTTCAACTCTTCAAATAAGAGGAACACTTTTAAGAAATGATAAGAACCCACAAAGAAATAATCTTTTTAATTTTATTTCATACAATAAAATCCGCTATATTCATCTATTAGAATACATGCAAACTTTATTTTCTTCCCCAACACTACTAAGCTAGAGTCAACCTTTTATTAACATCAAATAAATTATAACTCTTATCATCATGATCATCAATAAGTGATGCAACTTTTGTCTCAAATTTTACCTCTTTAGTATAAGTATTAACTCAATGTTAAATTAAAATGTCCCTTGTCCACCTTTGAATAGTCTAACTTTTTTATTGAAATTTTTTGTGATGATTGTCAATTCTAACCCTTTTTAAGAAAGTTTTACCTTTAAATTTCACATTTGTAATTACTTATAATTAGATTCTCACCTTACATAATCATTAATTCTTTACACAAAGCATACTAATGATTATATCTTACCACTTGAAACACATGAAGTCTATGCTTAATTTATCTTTGCCCTCAAATTTAAGTTTTCATATAGTACATTTTAGGAGAATATTGTTAAATCTATTCTATTTACTTCCTTCACTCAAATGTTAATTGGGTTAAAATATTTTAGAGTTAAGAGGAGAATGTTCAAACCTTTTCAACATATACTTTTAAACATGAATGATTTTAAATCCTCTAATTTCAGCTACTTTTTTATTTAATTTGAATACTTTTAAAAATAAATTACTTTCAAGCATCAAATTGATTAGTTGAAAAGAAATTACATTTTTCAGTTTTTTGAAATGTTGTACCGTATTTATTCTTCATAAGAAACAAATAGCTATGTTCTACCTACTATTCTACCTACCATAAACTCTCGTAATCATAATCATGGTAAGAACCACCAATGCATAGAGAAATAAAACTGATATTGTATTAAAAAGAACTATCAAACAATTGATTCTTATAATAAAAATTGCTATTTTAACTCCCACTCATGACCAATTTAAAAACTAGCTATTATCAACAAAAATTTTATAATTTTTTTAATATATTTTTTATTAATCAATATTTATAATTTTTTATTTACTTATAAAATTTTTAAAATAGACATATGATTGTAAACCATTTAAATATATTTCACCATACCTAATGCTTAAGGAATATTTTGCAAGCACGAAAACGCTATCTTATAAAAGAAAGTTTATTTAAGGAAAATATAGAAGATCATCATATTTTTTTGAAATCAACATTTTCAATCACTTGACTTTAGATACACCTGAACACATTTTTAAAAAAAGAAAGAATTCTTTGTAAAGAAAGATTTTTTTAAAAAATAATAGGTCGAAAGAACAATGTTCTCAGCCAAACTCAGGAGAGGATGGTAAGAATACGCTTGCAAAAGATTTTGCATATGAATTCGGTCATTGAACTCCCTGCACATCATTTGGATTGCTCCCATATATATGCAGCACAATTTTATTATTTACAACACTTTGGATCTGTAATATGCCCTCCGCAATCCTTACAAGATCGTAAGATGTCAAAAACTTGAAACAGATTATAACTTGCTGTGTTGTGCTTATCACTTGCATCAGTATTTACATCTGTCTTAAGGTTATATCGAGCAGAAACTTGCAGGGAAAAGAGAACGGTTAGAAGGAGAAGGACTATCATGGTTCTCATAAGCTTTGATCCTGCCATTTTCACCGGTGGAGACAGCTCTGTCACAAACAAATAGATTTATGCTATGAATGAGTAACTCGGGGGCAGAAGCAGATGGCGAGTTGATGAGAAGCGGTGGAATATATTAAATGTTGGGAGAGAGGAGATGAATGTTGTGTATAACTGATAAAATGAAGGCCATATTTATAGAGTGTAAGCATAAACGATCGGAATGGTTGAATATTGTAAGTCGTAGGAGAAGCTTGAATCTCACAGTGGCTGGGGAGATCTTGAATAAGTCAGAACTATTTTTAGTACCAATGTAAAATCTTCGCTTCAAACCCGCATTTTTATTTGAATTACTGTACAGATAACGGGGGTTAAATGGAATATTATCAAACCATAATCGTGACGAAGACGTTGACTTTTTCTATGGAAGAATGGGAATCCGTTATGAAGTCAAGTAAAATGGTGTTCAAAACAATTGACTATCTTGATGCTTTCATTGGGCAGCTTTCTGTCTGAATCTCAGCTTTGCCCTCTTCTTTGACTATTGATTATTTTTAGAACGTTGCTATTACGCAATGCATATTATTTTAATTTTTAATTTTTTTCTTTGTTTATATATTTATTTTCATTTGGTTTTGTTTTGTTTTGTTTTTTAGCTTGTTATATTGGTAGATAGAATAATTATTTGTGAAGTTAGGTCATATGTCTTATGCTTCTATTTATCTATATATGATAAATAATGTTATTATATATTTATTATACTTGTATATAAGAGTTAAACAATGTCTATTTTGTAATTTCTATTTTATTTTTTTTATATTCATTTTATTGATCATTATATAAGGATATTTTGATGTCATTTTCTAATTAATATTGGCCTTCTCTACTTTCTAAACTTGTTATATTCACATGCTTTGTATTGTCAAATACTCTTTTTTTTCTTAGTGTGAAGAGCATCATTAAAAGAAACATATGTTAGTAACTGGAATGGTTTTTATTTAAATCTTTTTCTTAAGACAAAGAAGCAAGGACTATTTTCACAATTTAAATTCTATACATAAATATATATGTATTACTTTGTCTAGTAGATATCAAGCTAGAAGAGAAGAAATTTTGATATGTTCTTGACCAAGAGGCTCTTGAATGTTTGGGTTATGATACAAGTAATTTTCAATGTCATCAAAACATCATTAGATGAAGATGGGATTAAGAAACTCCTTGAGTTTTTAGTCAATAGATTTAACAAAACTATAATGTAAGTTCCTGATTGATAGACTAAATCCAATTTTAATAGTGTCAAAATATCTCTAGTTTTTTATTTTATAAGTAAAAGAAATATATCAATAAATATTTGACAAGAAGGAAAATGGTGTCCAAGGGTAGCTTACTAGGATGTGCCTAGATATGACTTTGCAAGAAAGGGCTTTATGATTTGGAATACACTTAAGGGAGGAGCAATGCTTCTAAAGCAAGGTCTATTTTGTATTTTCCATGAGGGTTTTGATGTTATTTTCTAGTTAGATTATTGAGATGACCATCCCCCTATCTATTGTGCAGGAGTTTCCTCATCTTCTGCATCTCTATAATATTTTATCTAAAGTAGGATGGAATAAGGTTGAGGACTTTAAGTCAATTACAAATATGGATTAGCTCGAGGTGGCTATTTGGAAGGATCCTTAGGAATGGCTAGGTGAGGGTAATCTAGAAGGATGAAAAGAAATTTCTAAGATCTTAGTAGACAGGCTATATAATTCTCTTAAGGGGATGGATATTCTTGCATGGAGCCCCAAAACCATGGCCTCAGGGTATTTGGAGCTAGAAAGGAAGAGGTGTGGTCAAATTAGAATTCCATGGTGGAAAAAGGTTTGGAATAAATCCTCTTTGCTAAAATGTATTTTTATTATGGATAGTGGCTAAAGATAAGTGTCTTACTTTGAAGAGTTTGTGTAAGAGATGATTCCATGGTCCTTCTATCTGTGTTCTTTGTTTGGAAAATTTGAGGAGTGCACTTCTCATCTTTTCTTTCAATGACAATATGCTAGAGTGATTTGGATTTGGTGGTGGGAAATGTGTCATCATTCTTGTGTTCATGCTACTTCATTAGTGGAATTTTGGGAAAGTCTTGGAATACCTCTAACTAAAACCTCTTTTCTCTAGGTTGCTTGGGAGATTGGTCCTTCTCTCATCCTCTGGAACCTTTGGATGTAAAGGAATCATATAATATTTCAAGAGAAGTTGGAAGAGGATCAAGTGTGTAGAAAAATTATTAGAAGAATACAATAAACTCATTATGTTAAATGTGATATCTCTATTGTGATTGATCCTAATAATCGTAGAATCATTGAGAATTTGAATTTGGGAGGATGTAGCTTAGATTTGAAGGCTAGTAAATGGTTGTGGAAATATAAACAAAATATTCATCGAGAAGGGAGATGGTCTCCTCCTCCATAGGGAGTTTTGAAAATTAATACTGATGGATCATCCTGTGAGAATCTTGGTCATGTAGGAATCAAGGGTATTGGGAGAGGTAATGATGGTGGGGTTATCTTCCCTTTCTCTATTTATGAAGGGGAATATTGTACAATAATTTCATGGAGGCTTTAGCTATTTTACATGTTATTGAGAGAGGTTTCTCGTTTAGCTGGATGAGAATTATTTGTGAGTCTGACTCCTAGCTTATTGTGGAGTTTTTGAATGATTGGACAATGGATGGGGTTAATTGTAAGATAGATTTATTGGGTAATAAGATTCAATTCTCTAGATAATTTTTCAGATGATCTCTCTTTTTGTCATATTCCTAGGAAATGGAGAAGGGTGGCAGATTGTTGGCTAAGTGGGCATTTGAAAATCTTGAGGGTTAGGATGTTGGAAAAGGGGGGCTATTACCTCCAAACTATATAGAAATATTATATAGGTTAACCATTAAGGTTAAAGATATGTAATTTTAGGGTCTATGATGTATTTCATAATTTATTTTAAATAAATTTTTACCCCTTTTTAAAAAAAGGATAGGGAAAAAAAATCTATAAAATTGAAGATGAATCTTTTTTATTTGAAAAGATTTGAGAAAATATTCTCATTTCTAAATAAAAGTAATAATCAAGGATGAGGAAAGGTAGAATTATATTTTCTTGTTGGAGTCATTGTTCTCTTCCAAATCATCACACTTACACATCAACTTTAAATTCAAGGTGTTTTGATTAATGAAAAAGTGATTTTGAGGAGACTAGAAACCGTTAACAAAAAAACTTAAATTCAAAGTGTTGATATATAAATAAAATCATATATTAGAAACAACATCATAAAATTCTTCCATTTGGATGATTGGTGGCTTGGTGATGTCCTCTTAGTTGTTGATTCCTCTTTTTTTCAATACTGAGAGGCCTACATCAAGTGGTTTGGAAGATGGGTGGTGGATTATATTTGTAATCATATGTCGGTCAATCTAACTAAAGTGTATCCTTCTCTTCATATCCTTTAGGATTGAATAAAATTTGTGCATATTCACATCTCTAATTCTAATGACCTTTTGACTTGGTCACAAGATTTAGATGGGGATTTCTATGCCTCATTCAATTTTCGGCTGCAGACCAAAGCTTTGTTCTGCAAGCATTTTTGGGGATTTGTTTGGAATCATATAATCATCCCTAAAATCAATGTCTTTTTCTACATTTACATTTTTTTTAAAAATGAACATCAATAATCTTTTCAGAAGAGGTATGTCTATCCCCAAGCGGTGCTATATATGCTTGAATGGTACTAAATATTCCTACAATATATTTTTCAGTTGTTCCTTTACACATCAGGTTTGGACCTAATTATAGAAAATTTTCCCCCTCTTATAATTTCCCTAATTCTTTTGCAAAATTCTGGAATCAATCTATTGCCCTATCTTCAAATCATTCTTTATCATGCATTTGGAACCTTATGTTGCCTCATATTGATTTGAGTCTTTGGAAAGAATTTAATAACCCTATTTTTAGGGATAAAGCTTATTATGCTAATGTGGTCATCAATAAGATTTATCTGGAAATCAAAGAGAATTTTGAAGTCATTTGTAATGAGGTTAGAGTTGATGGGTCTTTAGCTCCTTCCTTGATGGATCAGAACATTTCTCATAGGTGGAAGATTAATTGGGATATTTCCAAGACCCTATTTAATTAGAAGAGCTCCCAAGATGGTGCTAGGTGGTGACCTCCTCCCTCAAAGTGGATAAAAGTTAATATTGATGGGAAAAAAGGGTAATCTAGAGCTTGGAAGATATTGGGGAGTAGTGTGTAATAATCATGGAAGGATTTTATTGAACGTGGCCCTCTCCTTGTGTACGTAGAAGAACCACTTTGCTGAGGATTTCATAGCCTATGTTGGGATAAATATGGCCAGAGAGAAAAGATAGGAAAAGGTATGGATTGAAAGTGATTCTCTCAATATCATCAGTTGTTTGAATTGGATTTCCTCCCTAGTAGGACAATTAAACCCACCATCAAAGATTGCGTTAAATTACATAGGAAATTTGATGATTATATTATCTCACACGTGTATCATGAAGGTAACCATGTTGAGAATAGGCTAACCAACATTGGTGTTGGATTTCCATGTAAGAAGGAATGTAGCATTAATGATTGGATCCCAATGGATCTTCAAATGTTCCTTCAAAATTATTATGGAGAGTGCAACATGTACAAGATGTCTTTAGAACTAACTATAGTATGACATTATTATAAGTGTCCTTGGGAGGATATCGTTTATGGGGAAAATGTTCAACCTTCTAGTTTCTCTTCTTTTCAATGTGATTCCTTCCCTTAGACGCTTGGATCATTTGGTTGTGAATTGAGAAACTTATAGAATGGGAGGTGATAGAAACCCTCTTGAGCCCATATTTTTATGAGTAATGGAATAATAAGGAATCAGTTTGGAGTGAGCTATCTACAAGTGGATTGACAGGGTATAGTGAGAAACTTCATGGCGCTGATGATTTGGTGGTTGAGTCTTTTATCCATGGTTGGAGAGATGAGATTCTTTGTGTCTATGGTTTGGAACTGGAAGTGAATGAATATTATGTGTCCAAGGTATCCAATACTTTCGTGGAGAGAATGAAATTATACACATACAAAAAAATGTGTATTTGAAGTTTTGGACACATTTTTCCTACTGCGAGAAAGGGAAAAGGTGAGAAAAATATCTATGGAGGCTATGAAAGAAATTTTCTTGCCAAGCCATGGAAAGATGTTATTGAGGTAATTATGTGCTACCTTACCTTAGATGGTCAATTTTGTAGCATTTTAATTCACTTTGTTATTTTGAATCACTTCTGACATAGCAAGTCCATCTTTCTATTCTTTTATTTGGTTTCTTCTCTAAATAATAGTATTAGAGCTTATGAGAAAAATGTTTCTTCCTATATTATGCATGAGGTTTTGATCCTCTTGATCATGGAATATGTGAAGGCATTGCATATAGAGTGAAGCCCTATGGCCAAGACTGGAATTGAACTTATTACAAATGTTAGGGTTCTTTGTGGGGATACCTCATCTGATGAGCTGGTGGATTTTGATGGTGATGGAGTTTTTCAAATTTATAATAAGAAAGGCCCCTCATCTTACAAGCCAAAAATCCCCACCCCTATTTCCACTTTCCAAAAGAAAATTATTTTATCTAATGATGGAAATACAAAATATGTGGTAGATTTTTTGGACCATAGCACAAATGTGAAAGTTAAAGGTGTGGCTAGGGCTTCCTTATCATGTGCTAAGGTAAAAACTAAGATTTTTTTCCCCCTCATGTCAACAAAAGGAGGAAGACCCCCCAGTGGAAGAATGTGTCTCAATAAGATATTGGTGGGTTTATGGAGGATATGGGGATTAATGAGCTTACCCCCATGGAGAGTAGTCAGGTTACTCTAAAGGAGATGGATTCCTCTATTCCGAACCATTTGATAACTAATGCTAGCCTCAGGAATTTTTTGGATAATTAGAGCTCCCTATTTTCTTGGATTATCCCAGAGATAAATAATTTGAAAGAGACTGCTAATGATATATTAAGAATTTAGACAATATCATGGCTAACATGCATTCTGTGACTAATGGGATAAAATTGAAAGAGGACCATGAAAGGTGTATAATAGCTTCAGAGGATAATTTTTACGAGGTCTCAGATAGCATGAGAGAAGTGGGTGTGGTAATTAAAAGATCTATATACAACACAATTGATGGCCTTTCAAGGCTAAATATACAGGCTGAAGTGCTCCAAGCCATGTCCAAGGCAAACTCTCTTATTTTTAGTACTAAATCAATTAAGAAGGTGAAATCCATGGAAGTGGGTGTTGGGAAGAGATATAGGTTTCCTCTATAGGTTGTGGAAGCCGACATGGAAGATATTGAGAAGATTTTCCCTAGTCCTACTATGAGCCTTTGCAGTAAGGATAAGGGTATGACCCCTATTGATAGTGTTATTAAGAAAGTCAAGAACATTAATGAGGATGTCATTCATAGGAATGATAATCTAGTTAAAATGTTGTAACCTCGCTAATGGGTTTCCTTCTTTTATATATTTTTTTCAAAGGATTGCTATGCCTTGTGTTCTTAGTGGGATTTTTTGTGTCTAGTTTGCTTCTAGATCCTGATTAGTTTTAGTTTATGAATTTTTTGATACTCTATTATTTTTTTAAATTTTTGGTCCCTTTAAAACCAATTTCCCCCTTTAATAAAAATAACATCATAAATTTAAAAAAATTACAATTAATATCAGTCAAAACTCCTAAATTGCTTAGCAACATGGTATAAAATAAAACTTCTCAATTTTCCCATTGTCATTTAGAAACATATGGTATTGAGTGCTCCAAGTTAATTTTTTGATTTCTTCTTTTATTGTTCTTATTCCAAAACTTATTTCAAAATATTAAGGTTAGGAAAAGATATTTATAATTGACATCTTATTATTGTTGTTGTTGTTGTTGTTGTTGTTGTTGTTGTTGTTGTTGTTGTTGTTGTTGTTGTTGTTGTTGTTGTTGTTATTCTTATTATTGTTATTGTTGTTGTTGTTGTTATTCTTATTGTTGTTGTTGTTGTTGTTGTTGTTGTTGTTGTTGTTGTTGTTGTTGTTGTTGTTGTTGTTGTTGTTGTTGTTGTTGTTGTTGTTGTTGTTGTTGTTGTTGTTGTTGTTATTGTTATTGTTATTATTATTATTGTTATTATTATTACTATTATTATTATTATTATTACTATTATTATTATTACTAATATTATTACTACTATTATTACTACTATTATTTTTATTACTATTAGTACTATTATTATTACTAGTATTATTATTATTACTATTATTATTACTACTATTATTACTACTATTATTTTTATTACTACTATTATTAGTACTATTATTATTACTATTATTATTATTATTATTATTATTATTATTATTATTATTATTATTATTATTATTATTATTATTATTATTATTATTATTATTATTATTATTATTATTATTATTTAAACAAAAGTAGACAAGCCACCATATATATTATTAATAAACTGATTCAAAGGGCTCCCTCGTGGAAGAACCATAAAGAAACCCTAGGATCGTAGCCCTATACGTACAATTCTACATAAGAGATTTTTACATATCTAGGAGTCTAGAAGAGCTAATGACCCAATATAAAAGTAAATACAATTGTATGTCGAGTTCAAAGTTAATCCATCTAATCATGGGAGTAGATATACCATGAACATCATATGAGGGGCAATCAAAATCAAATCTAAATATGACCTTTTACAATTTCCAAAACATATGGGTCATATTTGATGATTCACAAAAAATTACCATCTATACAAAAGACAAAATTTGCAAAATTTGCCAAAAATAAACCCCTATTCCTCCATTTCTTCATAGCACCTCCCTGAATTACATCGAGCCATCTCCCAGCTAGCAGGAGGAATTGGATCTTCGATAGACACCCAACCATCATTATCAGACTGCCACTGATGGGTTGCTTGGCACAAAAAATCTTCAGGCTGATTCTGGGAGTTCGCAGATTGGATACACACTGAAGTAGGAAAATTTAAATCTGGTACCGGTACAGGGGTTACAGCATGAGTAGCTGCCAAATCATTGTGAAAATATTGCTGAATCCTTGGAGGAAGATTAGGTGATTCATGTGCCTCGAGCAGGTCTAATAGGGCATTCATTAAGCTCTAAAAGGAAGCTTCTAGCATATGACCAAGGACCGGTGACACCAATTGCAGAGTACTTTTAAAGATCCTATAACTATGTCGTTCAAGGGCTTTTTTGGCTGAATTGAAAATGAGCATGTGCTCGTGGGAAGCCATCAATAGATTACGGGGAAATAAGCCACCTACAAAAGCTTCACCATTCCATAGATCATAATTTTGGATGGCCCTCATGAGTTTATCTTCTCCTATAAACTGTGGATGAATTACCCTATTTTCTAGTAATATCAAAAGATCCACTAATTGCATCACATCAAGAGAATTGGATAGGAATATTGAAGCCAACTATGAAGGGAAGAGAATTTGTGCAAATTTTGGAGAAAGAACATTCTCACCAATAACTCTTTGGATAGCTCTACGAATCCGTGGGGAAAGAGTAATAAAGACCGCATCAAAACTAGCATCATCAACATAGGCAAGGAGGGGCCGCTCCATAATTGATGGTGAAATGAACACTCTATAGTTCCTTGGCAGTAGCTCTTCATGAAATAAATGGCAGGATGTGCATCTCGGGCATTTCACGATTGGAGAGTCCATTATGTAGAAGACAAAGCAGAGTGCGAAGATGGAAAAAATGGACTGGTGTTTCATGAAATCAGGGAAGTAAATTAAGTGGCAATTTCAATTCCTCATACACATGCGATATCATATCAAGTTGCTCCAAGCTGAGGTGTTCGCACAAAATGGCATTAATCACACAATAAACTGTGCTCTTTCCCATGCCCAAAATGTATGACGTGTAGACTACCGTATGTTAAGATTGCCCAAATCACATGTCCATGACCAAAATATGAGTAGAAAGTACTCAATTATAGATACCATCATTGAAGGATTGAGATATGGTAGCCGCCAAATGCCAATTTGAGGGATATATCAGTTATTCCTCTTGCTCTATAATGATTGCTCCTAACTATCATGATGTACTACACATCTCATTGTTGATGATGACATAATTTATTATCTTCTGTAATAAATTTTTGAAGATTTCCATTGGTACTAATGACACGAGTCAGCTCAAATTCATTTACAGTGCAACCGTCACAACCCATATTTGCTAGACAATTAGCAAGAGCATTCCCTTCTCGTAGGGTATGTGAGATGAGAACTTCCTCAAAAGAATCAAGGAGCTGCTAGATTTGTGTTAAGATATAAGTCAGTCGCCAATTATGTGACAATCTCTTAATACATGCTAAAATGATAACCATTGAGTCACCTTCCAATTGAATAAATTTGATAACCTCCTTGTTTTGCCAAAACTAGTCCATTGAAGAGGGCATATGCTTCTACTAAATTATTTGTTCCTGGGGGCTGGGGATCTGCTTTAATTGCCAATACCTTACCATAGTGATCCCGAGTACATGCCCCTGCTCCTGAATTGCCTGGATTACCCCTCGATGAGCCATCAAAGTTTAGTTTCACAAAATTTGTTATTGGTGGGATCCAATGAACATTTTCTCTGCTTGTTTTGGAAGAGGTATTTTCTTTTAGGTTCGAACCAGTAGGAATGGTTAGATGTTTCCACTGATGAAGGGTGTTTGTGTCCTATTGAGACAGAACTGGGTTGCATTTATGAATAGAATGTTTAGAGTTTACCACTTCAAATATGGATTGTTCGATGGTGGTCAAGACACTTTCAATAGTTGAAGGGCTCTGCTAGAAGATTCTTTTGTTATGCTCCCACCAAATTGCCCATACAACAATCATTGGGATGTAGATCCAAAGATGTGAGAAGAAAGAATTGGAGTACAGTTCAGGCCAAGATTGGAATAAATCCCACAATTTATTTGGAAGAGGTTTGGAATACTTAATTTTTCCCAAAACAAACATCTAGCATTTTTGGGCAAAGGGACAATTCAAGAAAAGATGGTCTCCATCTTCAAGTACCTGATCACAAAGGTGACAATTGAATGGCTGTGAAATATGGAGTTTCAATATTTTGTCACTTGTGAGTGCTCTCCTTCTCAAAGCCAACCATGCAAAGCAACCAGCCTTAGGTAATGTGAATTGGTTCCTGCAAAAGGAGAAAGCCCAGGGAGGAACTTTATTGTTTTCTATGTTCTAAATAAGCCTGTATCCTTCTTTGATTGAATAGGATCCATTTTTGCCTGGGGTCCAAATTACTCAGTCGTCCTTCCTCGAGATATAAACTACTAGTGTTGAGAGGATTTGACGAAGTCTATCTTGATCCATAGGAGAGATCGCCAGTTCACTCAGATCCTTCCAAATCACTTTTCTGGAAAATATACAAATTACTGATACAAAGTCTATCAAAAATTTGCCCCATGAGTTTTCAGAATGTGTTACTAAGATATCCATTGGATCTAGATTAAAAAGTGGAGGGGATCCATTCTAGGAGTCTCTCCAGAACTTGACTTTGGTGCCTAAATTTACTTCCCATGAAATATAGTTAGTGACAATGTCTCTAGAAGTCAACATAAAGTTCCATACCATTGATCCTGCTGGGGGTCCTTGAATAGTAAATATTCTAGAGGGACAGGCATTATCCAGATACTTATATTGTATAATTTGGCACCATTTATTCTGCGGTTTAGAATACATATTTCATATTAATTTGGCACCAAATGCTTTGTTCCTTTGAACCAGATCATGGATTCTAGCTCCACCCAAATTCTTCACTTGTGCCATTTCTTGAAGTGAGACAAGAGGTATTTTCTTCCCTCCATTTATGTTCCCACTCCATAAGAAGTCTTGAATCAGTTTATGAATGGATTGAACTACTGAAAGGGGGGGCTTTTAAGACTGAAAGATAATAATTTGGAATTGTAGTCAAGACTATTTTGACGAGTAGTATTTTACTTGAAAGAGACGGCCATCTGGCTTTCCACGCCACAATTCTAGATTTGATTCACTCAATGATGGGAGTCCAATAGCTTGATTTGTTAGCACCCATGAAGAAAGGGATACCCAGATACACAGAAGGGAGAAAGTCTTGTGAAAAGCCCAAAGTATTGACTATCCTTGTAGAGATGACATGATTTGTATTGAAGAGATAATTTTTTTATTTATTCTCATTGATTTTTTTCCCCAAGACATTAGTGTATGTATCTAAAACATGCTTTATCTATTTTGCCTCTGCAACATTTGATGTGCCAAACAGTAGCGTGCCATTAGCAAATAACGAATGTGTAATTAATATGTCTGAGTTCCCTATGACCAGGCCTTTCCAATGACCAATAACATGTTGATGAATAAACCTGCTAAAAGCTTCTGCCATTAGGATAAATAAAACTGGGGAGAGGGGATCTCCTTGTCTAACCCCTTGTGTCGAAGAAAAGAAACTAGTGGGGACTCCATTAATGATGACTGAAAACCATGCTCCCGATATGCATGCTCTTATCCATTTACACCAATTTTTTGGGAATCCAAATTTGTGGAGAACTTTAAAAAGAAACTCCCAGCAAACTTTTTCATATGCCTTCATCATGTCCAAATTAATGATAAAGTTTGATGAACTAGAAGAGTTGATTGAGTGGAGAGCCTCATGAGCAACTATACCTCCTTCCATTGTCTCTCTTCTTGGTACAAAACCACCTTATTCTTGAGAAACTAGTTTGGGAATGAGGTATTGCATTCTCAGATATATTGCCTTAGTAACAATTTTGTATATGGTGTTGCATAATGAGATTGGTCTGAATTTTGAAAAATTCTTTGGAGTTTTAACCTTGGGGATAATGGTTATATTTGTCATGTTAAAGTATTTAAGCATTGCTTTACTTTTCCTGGATTCTTCAATCACTCCAAGCAATTCCCATCCTAAGAAATCCCAACCTGCTTGAAATAATAGCACTGTAAACCCATCTAGACCAGGAGCTTTATCCAGTGGCAAGGAGAAAACTACCTTCCTTAGCTCATGCAAGGTGAATGGAGCCATTAAAATTAAGCTATCTACTTCTAATACCATAGGAGGGATAGCATTGATAATATCTTGGGATTGTGCATCATGAACTGCTAGCAAATTGAGAGGTGCCAATAGACCTTTAAAAATTTTTACCCCTTCGTCTTGAATACCCTGAGAATCTGTAATTGGTTGGCCAGTATCTGCATTATTAATGTTAAAGATGTGATTAGAAGCTGTCTTGTTCTTGGCTGAGGCATGAAAATATTTAGTATTCTTATCCCCTTCATTTAACCATAACTCATGGGACTTTTGCCGCCAATAAATCTCTTCTCTTTGACAGAGTTCTTCCCAATCCTGTTGTAGCTTGTTTTGTTTGATGAAATTATCATTGTCCATTCCATTTTTTATTGTGATTTCCAATATATCCTGTAGCTGATTCTTAACTATCTCCTTTTTTGTAAAGATATTTTTAAAAACCGTCTCATTCCATTTTTTAATTTTCTTTTTAACATTCTTCATTTTAGAAGCAAACTGATGCATTTTAGACCCAACACATAATGGAGCAGTAGTCCACCAATTCCTCAATAAGGGAAAGAATTATGGATGTCAAAGCCACATCCTCTCAAATTTAAAAGATGGCTGGTGTTTAAAACCTTGGGTTACCAAGGGAAAGACTAGCTAAATGGCAATGGGAAAATGATTTGATCCTGGACATGCCAAAATTTGAGACTGAAAGGTAGTGTTTGAGAGATTCCAATCGTGAGTGACAAGGAACCTATCTAATCTGACCACTATTTGAGAAAAAATTGCTCTCTTATTGGTCCATGTAAAAGACCCATTAATTGGTTCAATGTCCATTAAGTTATTATCTTGTACAAAGGTGGAGAAATCTTGTACTGTCTTCATAGGGGGACAAATTCCATCTTTCTTTTTTGACTACTTTAATATTGTGTTAAAATCCCCACCCAATATGATGAGAGAATTGTTTTGAGATTGAATTATGTGTGTTAGCTGATGCCATAGCCTACACTTGTCTTTACTTGCTGTTGGACCATAAATATTAAACAGAATGAAGGAAAGATCAAACCTTGTGATGTTTAAAACTTGCCAATTATCTTGCTGGTCTACAAGCTGACATTGGATTACTTTTGGATCCTATAAGATTGCAAGGCCTCCAAATGCACCATTCCCTTTCCTATGAACATATTTCCATTGGGCCCACTTGTTAATGGTTTTTTCATAATTCTCTTGTGACAACTTTGTTTCATGTAGCATGATAACATATGTTTTCATAGAAGCAAGCTCTAGCTTGATTCTACCTCTTTTGTTAGAGGCATTTAAGCCTCTAACGTTCCAGGAGATGATCTTCATTGTTGACAAGGAGAAATCTTGGTTCTCCTCGTCAATCGTTTGGAAGGAGTGAATTTCCCATCCAGAGTGGATTGAATCCCAGCTACTATTTCTGCTTTAATTTTTTCTCCCTCTTTTTTTGGGGATCTTGTTACAAGTGGTTACTTGAGAAGGAGATTTCTCAATAGAAAAAATCACGTTATGATCAAATCCTTCTAGCAGTGTTGATTGGGCATGGTGAGTGGAATCAAAATCCATCAAATTATTGTTATTTTCCCATTCCTGAATACTTCCATTTATCCTAGAATTCGAAGTAAAGGATTGAAGGGGGAGAGTGTGAACTAATTCATGATAATCCTCTGGAAGTTAATCTATAAAATGTTGAAGACCTTGAGGATCTTTGAATTCCTAAGTAGTAGCTGCTGAAGGGATTTCAGATTGAAAAAAGCTGACATCAATATTAGATAACTGACGCTCGAGCTTGTATTCCTCATAAGTGACTAAATTCCTTCTGTCCTGAGAGAATACATTATCATTTTCACATTTATGCTCAGAAGGTTGTGTCTTAGTAGAGAGCCATGATTTTTCATCAAGGACGGTTTAATGAATAATTGAATTTGCAAGATCTGATATCATAACGTTATTGCAGTCATGGGCCTTAAGTTTCATTACAACATTATTGTGAAAGACTGAGTTCAAATCTACAATATGAATTGGAAAATCTTGGAACATTAAAAGATGAACAACTGATGTAATATCCATTGAGGATTGCTTTGGCTATTCATAGTGGGAGTTGATGGAATCTGAATGATAGATCTAGAGCTGATTGATGGAGAAATGCTTGATCATAAATAAACATCTTAATGTGCAAAGGAAAAAGGTGAACACTTTGTAAAAATGAAGAACAATCTACGTAATTGAGGTTTCAATTGGTTCCATCTCCAGGCCATTTTGAAAAAGACCCACCTTAGAGCAGTTTGCAGGATCACTGCAATGATCTGAATAGACAACCATCCTAGAGTGAAGCTGTGGGTTGTAGTGGGAAGTAAAGTGGCCCAATTGATTCTGATATTTTTGAATAGTTGCCTCATTTTGAACTACAATACGTTGAGACCAGGTCCCCAATTTGGGATGAATATTTATATGGCTTGGCAGTGCTTTAGAGGTATCTAGTAGTACATAGACTCTTGAATCAAAATGGGCAAGCTCAAATGGGATAAGGTCATGTTTAATGAAGATGCCTAGTTTATTAGCAAGAATCTCCACTATGTAGACATCCCTATATTCCAGCGGCAAGAGGGGAAACGACACCTAATGTGGAAAGAGTAGACAAGCCTTTGGCTCCGGTTTAAAGTTGGGGAGCCATGACATGGTGAATACTCCCAAACCATGACAAAACCAGCCCTTATTCTTATGAATAGAATCTCTAAGATTTGAAGAATAAAAAATGGCAACAAAGAAACCCAAAATTGAATCTAAAACAAAGATATCCTTCAACCCTTTCCATGCTTGAAAATCCCAAGCCTTAATGTTAGAAAATAGCAAGGAGGACTTAGATAGCTTACCAATAAGGGCTGATCTCCGCAACAAATCAATTTGATCCTATAACAGACGCTCAGGCAGAGTAACTGAGTGTGAGTTAGGGAGTAGATTCTGATGCTTAGCTTGCCAGACCTGATTTGATACCTTTGGATTAAAGGGTGCTCTAAACTTAGTCTTTTGACTAACAAATATCAGAGATGCTCCAATGTGTTGCTGCCGAGTCTTGAGAGAGGATAACGGATCCTTGGGATCACCTGAAGGGGGTTTGATAGTCACTAGAGATCCTGGCGGTGTACCTTCACATATGTCAAAGATCAGCTACTTTTGTTGGGATTGAGCACCATGGAACCCTCTCTTCCTGAAGTTCCATGACTAGGAGGATTTTGAAATTTTTTCCCACCCATGATAGTTTTTAAACTTGTGCTCACCAATAGGTAGGGGAAAATGGTTAGTGGAAATCCTATGATTCATTGTAGCCTATCTGGTAGATTCTCCAATATCATAAGATGATATTCCTATGTATTTGGGGGGATTTTCTATGATAAAGGAGGAACCACAAAAATGATGAGGCTTTCCTTGACATGCATTACTGGTAGACATTTCCCCCTGAGATGGATCTTTGTTCTGGGAAGTGCGTGGCTTAACATGAAATCGGGGATTGACAAAAAAGGGTTTCATAGGTTGGACTATCACTTTTCCTCTGAAGATCTTTGAAAACTCTGACACATTTTGAGGAGGTAGAGATAGAGGATAATGAGGGTTTTTCTGACCAAACTGAACCACCTGAAAACCCTTATTGCTGCTAGGATGAATCTGAATGTCCTTACTTCTGACATCCCTATCTCGGCAGAAAAGGTCAAACATCTGGCCCTATGATGGCAAAGGCTGTTTGCTTCCCCAGCTATGCCCTCAGTCTAAAGGAATACCCATAGCCTGACAATGCAAGTTGAACATGGCCCTCTAAGATGACAACGGTCACCTATGGCCATACAATCACCATTCTTACTTGACTGGTTTGAAAGTTCTCTCGCTCCTGCTCCCACTCGCCATTTTCTTCATACATGTGTATCAAAAAAAAAAAATTTAAGCTAGGGATGTACTCCCTAGGTGGAATGCAAATGCCCCACTCCACATCCCATGGGTAAATCAAGATACAAGATCTTGGGGGCCTCTCAATTTTTTGACACAATAGAGAGTAACCCTGCGAGGTTTGAACCTTGGTTATAGACACTAAAGGCAAGAAGCCCCACCATTTCACCAAAGGGTCACCCCCATTATTATTATTATTATTATTATTATTATTATTATCTATTTTTGAGGATTCCTTAAGGAGTTAAATGTTATTTTATGATATTTTTTCTTTCACTGAATAACAATATTATTAGTGCACATTAAAATTATATTTTTGATTAAGTAAAATAGGTTTTACAGAGTTCCTAAAACCCATAACAACTTAAAATGTAGCGAAAAAGAGTTTAGAACATAACTAAAGATAAGAAACTCATGAATTAGGCCATAGGCAGGCCGAGTGACAAACTACCATAATGAAGGAGCAATCAAAATAGAACAAAAAAAAGGGACAAGAATTAAGGCACTAGGGAATAGGATCAGGTGAGGTTCCTAAGCATAACTACAACACTGCTTTCCAGAAGCTCCATCTTCTCTGCTACCTCTTTAATCTTTTGAATTTCATGGGATCCATCATTAGCCAAGTTTTTCTTTAATCTAGCTCTAGTTCTCTTACGCAGACCTTCATTGGGCTTCTCCTTATTTTCCTCAGTGGTCTTCTGCTCATCCTTGACGTCCATCTTCTCTTCCATTTTTTTATGAGCAATTTGATATGCTCATTGGAGGCTTTGAGTATGTTTAAATTTTTCTCTACTATGCCTTTAAGGGTTTCCTCAAGGCTTTTCATTTTGCCTTCCAGAAGATCAATCCTAGAATCTAGGCTACACTTATAGTATGTGGCTTTGTGATCCTTATCTACCATGCTTTGGATTTTGTCCTTGGGATCTTCAAGTTCATGGAAGAGCCATTTGAAGGACCTGAACTGGTCCAACATGCTATTATTATCATTGTTTAGGAGATTCATCTCCATTTCCTTTTCCTTGTCACTAAGGACGACCAGTGTGGGGTCAATCAAATGCTCCTTCTGAATTCTACCATCAATGTCCTTGAAGATTTTGGGATTCATGGCTTCCCTGATAATCCCCATATGCACTATGTTCATGTTGAAGTTCCTCCACACTTTTTTCCCTTTTCTAGAGTCTTGACTTTGATACTCTCCTCTAGACTGGTTCTTTTCTTCAGAGAGCTCTTGTAAATTGGGGGAATGGGTAGAAGGGTTACCTTGGTCATCATTAGGATCCTTAGTATTAGGGTTGTGAGCATTATCTTTGGCTCCCGAGGGGAGAGGGTGGAGTTCTCTTCGTTGATGGTGAGGTCAACAGAGAGATGGCTTGAGCTATCCCCCTTGGTAATAAATTTTTCCCCCATGGCCTATTCAGTCTTCTTCCTAGCCTCACTTATAGAGTTACCCTCCTCTTCATCTATGTTCATATCTTCCACATTGTTGTTGTATTCTTCTGCTAAGGATATCTCATTTTTGGGCTACTTTTTGGGGGTATTCCTTTTTTGGCTGAGCTCGAGAGTCTCTTATTTGAGGAGGACCCCGGTTTCATTTTTTTGATCTCTTCTTCCTCATTATACTTAGAGTGCATTCCCTCACTATTTCCTTCCGAGGGGATGTAATCTGACCCAGAAGCATCACTTCTTTCATTTTCCTATACAATCTCCTTTCCCAGAATTTGGGCTTAAAATATTTCATATATTAATAGTAACAAGTCCTCGTGCAAAAAGAAGGGTTAGCTATGTTCTTCTCCCTAAAACCATTAATATTTTAACTTATTAAGGAATAAAGATAGAATGGGATGGACCATCATTCCGTGCCTAAAGTGGTTCAGCAGGACAAAGTGGTAGGTCCTAATTATGTCAAACCTAGTGTCCAGAGTGACAAAAGAGATTAGGACCTTTAGAAAAAACTTCCACAACATTTTCATTGCCTCGGGTTGGTAGTAGGTTCCCATTTTGACAATTTCTTTCTACTCTTCCTCGTCTCTCAGGAAGTCATTGACAACATTGTCAGAAATTTTGTGGTCCCTATAAATTTTTTTGTCAACAATGGGGATGCCAGTGACTTTTGATATGACCTCCTTAGTAACAGTAAAGGTCTTTCCCTCTATCTCCACAATACCTTCATTCCAACTTTTCACAAAGATGTTTTTGACCACCTTCTTACTACCATGTAGCCTTTGAATGAAGGTTGTAATTTCTCCTTTCTGTAGAGAATTCCAAACCTTAGTGTGTCTCTTCCACTTTTCACTCTCATTCTTGGGCTCCCTTATGTGTCTTTCCCCAACCATCGCTCTAGCTTAGATTTGGGCATTTCTCTTGTGAGGTTGAAAACAGTTGATGTCTTTCTTTATAGCAATAATCATTCTTAGCTTTCTTGTTTTTTGCCTTTGGGCAAGAATGCAGTTCTTGGTAATGAATACCCAGAAAGCATGCAGAAGGGATGCATAGTAATTAGCCTTTCTGTCCCTCCAATACTTTCCTTTTATGGAATGGCACTTCAAAAAATCCCCATTACTATTCATTATTAATATTTATGATTCCCTCAGTTCCTTGGAGTTTGTCCCTATTAGGTAAATCCTTCAGTTCACGAGGGAAATCTCCATCATGATGCCACCTCATCATAGCTTCCTTTTTAACTACCAAGTTGGCAAACTAATTTGCAACATTGTTGGTTTCCTTGTACACGTGGGTAATGTGAACCACTTCAAAAGAGTTAAGGATAGCACATGTTTCTTTGATCATATTAGATATAGACCATGATGAGGAGTGGTTGAGTTTTAAGTAGTTGATGATATTCATGGAGTCACCTTCGAGCTAGAGATTTTTGACCCCAATGTGATGGGCTAGTTTGGTGACTTGGAGGGTCATGCTCGCTTCAAAAAAGTAGTTTTTTTTAGGGCCAAGAGGTAAGATGACAACCGCTGAGCCAAAAATAAAGAAATTCCTAATAAATCCTCCACTTCTCGCCTAGATAGGGTTCCCTTTGGTAGCACCATCAAAGTTGGCTTTGAACCATCCAGCCATAGGGCAGCTCTAGGTGTATTTCTATCTTTTTTCTTGAGCTGCCTCTTGGACCTTTCTTGCAAAATGATTAGAGCCACCATAGTAATAAAAGCTTTCCTTTACAACAAAGTGGATCTTTTCAAGGATTATTTTACGAGAAGAGGAGAAATCATGAAATATTCGGTTGTTGCGTTCTTTCCACACTCCCTAGCAGAAGTGAGGAACGATCTAAGAGAAAAATAAGCAAAAATCCAAATTACAAAGGGTGAAAGTACATTGAGAAAAGAGATCTTGGAAAGACAGGGGAAAACACCAGGATACGTTTAGGGTAGTAAGAAGGAGGTTCCAAATGTTACTTACAAAAGACCAGTGAATAAACATGTGATCCACTGATTCCTCTTGGCATCTACAAAGAACACACCTGTTGGGGATTTGTAATCTTCTCTTGATGAGATTAGCTACACTTAGTATGTGATTCTAAATTAGGAGCTAGAATAAAATATTGATTTTGGGAGTAAGGCCAGGGATCCAGGCTTTAGCCCAAAGTAGTTTAGCTTCCTAAGTTTGAGGCAGCTGAGAAGAGTAGGAAGAGGCCATAGTGTACTTACCATCTAGAGAACCTTACCAAATAAGCTCATCCTAGGCTGAGGAGAGAGAGACCACATTGAGGGATATCATCAAGGGAGCCAGGTCCTGAGAAACTTGGGAGAGATCTACCCATTTGTCATCCATTATGTAGTTGTTGGCTTGGGAGCCAAAGATGTGGATACATTCTTCCCTCTAGATATTGAAAGGCTCACAGTCTCTTAGGTGACCCATCTAAAGCCAATTTTCATTCCAGAAGTTTATGGACTAGCCATTCCCTATCTTCCATTTTGCCTTAGATTTAGCCAAATCCTTTTCATTGAGAAGACCATTCCATATAACAAATCCTTTCGGTGAATCAGTCTCTTCAAAGAAGAGCTTTATTGAGTTGTTTGTGAGATATTTATCTTCAATAGTGTCACACCATTCCCCTATGATATTAAAGATTCTCCATATCTGTTTGGCTTGAAGAGATTTATTGAACTGTCTTATTCTTCTTATTCTAAGGCCACCTACTTTCTTTAGGTGACAGAATTTTTCCTAGGCAATAAGAGGGAGTCGCTTATGGCCTTTGGTGCCTGACCAAAGGAATCTTCTCTAAATACTTTCCATGGCCTCCTCAACTTTAGCTAGAATTGAAAAGAGGCTTAGAGCATAGGTTGGGAGGTTTTGTAGAGTGGAAACCCCTTGAATCTTTCTTGCCTGGCTGAGCGAAACCCCTTTCCAACTTGCAAGATTCCTATTGAATCTGTCTATAAGTTTATTCCAAAAGGCATCTGGAGGTTTAACACCTAAGGGTAGCCCTAGATAATAAGATGAAAAAGAATTGATACCATAACCCAAGATGTTTTCTATTTTCCTCTATCTCCCCTAAGGGGTGTTGATGAAGAAGATCGAGCTTTTATTACAATTTATGGATTGGCTTGTTGCTTTGTTGTAGGAGTTGAGGAGGTCCTTCACCACTTTGGCGTCTCCCACCAAGGCCTCACCTCCAAGAATGGTGTTGTCCAAAAACTTCTGGTGAGAGAAGACATTGTTCCTAGAGGAAGGATTAATGCCTTTTAGAGCCCCCTCACTCCTAGAGGTAGAGATGAGCCTTCCAAGGCATTCTGCTAGGATGATAAAAAGAATTTGGGATAGGGCATCCCCTTGCGTCAGGCCCCTGGTGGGTTTGAAAAAAGTGTATGGGGATCCATTGATCAAAATCACCAGAGAGGGAGTAGATATGATTTGCTGAAGGATCTTGTAGGTTTGAGAGTTAAACCCATAGGCATCAAGAACTCTGAGAAGGAACTGCCAATCAACTCAGTCGTAAGCCTTGGAGAGGTCTAGATTGAGAAGAAAACCTTCCCTACTACCTGCTCCTAAGGAGTGAATCACTTCATGCACCATCATGATTGAGTCCAAAATCTATCTATCGAGCACAAATCTAGATTGTTGCTGCGAGATCAAGGAGGGGAGGACTTTGAGAATCCTTGAGGTGATTACCTTGGAGATGATGTTGAGGAAAGAGTTGCAAAGGTTGATGGGTCTAAAAATCTTCATCGAATCCACTCTAGGTGACTTTTGGATAAGCACTAGGAAGGTGGCATGGAGCTCTTTGAGGAGATTTTTTGAGTGAAAGAATTCATGCATGGTTTTGACCACATCTTCTTTCACCACATCCTAGAAAAGATGAAAAAAGAACATAGGGAAGCCATCAAAACTAGGGGCTTTGTCTCCATGGAGAGAGTCCAGGGTTCTATTGACCTCATTCATATCCAGGACAGAGAAGAAAGATATGTTTTGGTCTTCAGTTATAATTTTTAGGATGTTGTTGAGGATCTTTTCCTGATCCTCCTTGGATAGCTCTTGGTGTTTTGAGAGTAGAGAAGAAAAGTAAGCAATGGCTTCCCTAGCAATGTCGTTTTCCTCTTACAAGACTTGCTCTCCCTTCTTTATTATTCGTAACCTATTAGCCACTCTGTGTCTCATAGTGTAGAGGTGGAAGAAACAAGTGTTTTGGTCTCCTTCCCTTAGCCAAATGGACCTTGATCTCTACTTCCAAAAATTTTCCACCTACCCCATGATATTATGGTATTCTATGAGGATAGAGTTCTCATTTTTCAATCTTTTCTCATCGTATCCCTCTTTTTGGATTTCTTCACTGAGTGTCTTGTCTTTAGCAATGAAGATGTGGCCAAATTCTTCCTTATTCCATTGTTTGACATTGATTTTGATATTCCTTATCTTTTTCACCACCCTAAAAATTGCAGTGCCCTAAACATCAATATTCCACCATTCTTTTATTTTGTTTTGCAAGTTAGGGTGAGAGACCCACATCTTTTTGAATCTGAAGGGGAAATTCCTTTTCTTGACTATCTAGTTGAGGGAAAGGGATATGGGAGAGTGATCAGAGTGGGCTTTGACCAAGGTAGAGAGATTAAGAAAATATTAATTCATCTAGTCCATAGTGATCAAGGCACGATCCAACAAAACTTGGATATATTATGATATAATAAATTATAAATATAAATTTCAAAAGGAGGTGGACCATATACATAATAAATTTGAGAAGTAGGAAGATATTTTTAAATAGTTAGGATATTAATTTGTTCTCTTAAAGGGGTATCGAAATATTATCTTAAATTTATAAATTTATAATATTCTTTGTTACACGTATTATAATTTTTGGAAAAATTATAAATTACTTTTAGGATAAAGATGTAAAATTAATATTAAAATTAGTTTTTTATTTATTATGTTGTAGTTTTTTTAACATTTAAAATTGAATTGAAAAAAATGTTGAATGCTTTATAAAATTTCCAAAAGTTCTTACACTACATTGTAAGTTTTTGTCTAATTATTAGAGTATTTTTTCACCACTCATATTAATCTCAAAATGTAAATCTATAATAATTAAAAATAAATAAAAATTCCAAGAATCTTTATCAATATATTTTTTTCAGTGTAGCAATAGCTCAATATGTTTTTCATTGTTACACTTTACAAATGGACACTAGTTAAGGCCACTAAAGATAAGGTAGTTGGCCTTTGGTTCATGATTAGTAGAGTGTTATCTTTTAGGATGTTTATGTTTTCTAAATTTAAGAACTATTTACCTCTATTCTTTGATACTCAAAGCATGTAGGCTAAGACATTCTCATTATTGAAGTGGATGGTTAAAAACTATTGTAGTAATATGGGTTTTAATTTTGTTATAAACTCTAAAGAGTATAGTGATAGGAGTTGGTATGTGATTATGTTGTTTCTTTTGCTATGTTTTGGATTTTTGGGTGATTTATGCTATTGAAGGGTTCTTAGTCGTCAACCTATAATGGCCTAATATTTTTGTTAATGTGCTAAATTATATGTTCTAGGATAAGGGCCCTTTCCCTACTAACTCAATCAAAATAATGCACACAAAATATGTATGATGATATGGTGGTATAATAGATGTCTTATTGGTAATTTAAAAAAAAACCATTTGTATATTTATGTTGTAAGCTTGTGTTTTATTTAAGTCATTACATTTGCATGCCAATAATATGGTGGTATAATAAAATTCTTATTGGTAAGTAAAAAAAATACTCCTATTTTTTTAGCTAGTCTTACATTTTATTTAGGGGATTATATTTATAGATAATAATGCAATTTTCCTAATCATAACACCCTTGTTCATGGTATTATAGTTTTGGAAATTTTGGACCTTAATAATTTTATAATAGGCCTTATTAGATTTGGCTGATGTGTTTAACTAATGCATGATTATGCCTAGTTTTACGATCACTATTGTGAAACCTTATTTATTTTCTTATTCCTAAGAGTTTTCATCACTCACTTTTCCAAGACAAGCATGTCTAGTATCCTTGTTCAAGATGTAACAAGATCAACTTCTAATGAATGAAAATCAACCTTGCAAATTGTTTCCATGGTTTATTATCCTTTGTTGAATATTCATTTTGAAAAGGTGTAAGCTTCATATTAATAGAACTTGATCTCTCACTTCAAAGATCTAATATTCTCTATTGATTTTTTAAGGAAGCATACTAAGAGTTTAGCAATTGATCTACTACAACAATTATGTTCAACCATATAATGTTTCACTATGTTGAAATAATTTAGTAACATGTTCTATTCCATAACTTAATACATCAAGCCTTGTGTTATATTTCATGAAATGGTTTCATACTTGAGGTAATATCTTGTCAATCCACCATTCCATTACTTGTTTAGAATTTATCCTTCTATGGAAACACATTTAAATCTCATCACTTATTGTGGAAGTGGAAATACTAACATGGGGTTTGACTTAGGCAATCACTAGAATGGTATAACAATTTTCCTTATTTTTGTGTGTATACCTACGTAGATCAAACAATAAGAGAATTATATAAGATTATCATATTGGAGCACATTATGATAATCTTTTAAGACATGAAAGGTGTTATATTAGGGTATCCAATGCCTTTGACCTTCCATTCTATCCTATATTTGTAGGATACAAAGACATTCTTGATTGAATTTATACTTTGTTTTCAAATCTCCCATCCAAAATAGGATGCCTAACATTTCTTTCTCCAACATTTCATGTTTGTGATGAACTACAAATCATTGGATACCTGAATGACTTGAAGATCAGTGATTAGAGATTTCCAAGTTACTAAAATGATATGTAAGATAATTAAATTAGTCATTTTGTTGCCATTGATGTCAACTAGTTTTGATAGTACTTATCATGTTAGTTAAAAACATCTAAACATCTATAAAAAAGAGAGAAAATATGAGGAACTGAGATATCTATGGGGAGAAAGATGGATATGATAGATGAGGATAAGGAATAATTTTGGTAACTTATTAATAAGTCTATGATCTCATATTGTTGACTTGATTATGTTGCATTAATCTACTATGAAGAAGGAAGCAAAATTGTACAAGACAATGTGGTTGGTAAATGAAGACTTCAGTATACACTGAGCTAGTGTAGTGTATACCGAGAAACAATATTAACTAAGCTTGTACTCACTGACACATTTATTTGTTAACCAAGTATGGATACAATTATTAAATGCTTAATTTAGCCGATAGAAAATGATGAGGTAGAAATTGTTATGATTTTGAGATTGAGGATAAAGTTTTTTATGAGATCCATGACCAACACAATTTAAAGAAGATCTAAAGGATGGAATTGAAATGTATTATTGACACAACTACCGAGGAAGGTTTAAGAGGAAAAATCAACGAAGATGAATAAGAGGAAAAATTTGATGGTTGATATGAAAATGGTTTATCTGTCTATATAAGAGATATGAGTTTCTTTATTGAAAAATGCTGAAAGAAAGAAGACTACAGAGATTTTGCATGAATATAGTTTCATGCATACCTGATCAGACTAGTTGAAGGAGAACTGAACTTCATAACATTACCGAGCACCAGAGAGCTATTACTAAGTGAAAGTAGTTTGAGGAAGTGAATTCAAATATTGATCAAAGGATTTGTATGGGCTTAGAATAGATCTGAACATATGCAAATTGAGTTGTATTATAATGAGATCAACTAATGTTTTAGTTTAACCATTGATATAGAAAATCTCCTAACTGAGTGGACTTAATCATCTTATGCTATGCCCCTATGTCATTCAAGGAATGTACATTATTATCTTATTGACCCCATAGTGAATACTAGTTGAAAATTAACTATTAGTCTTAAATCCTCTAACAAGGTCACACCTAACAGTGTGTTTGTAACCTTTAACAGGGTTGGGTCTTCACCGAGCTCACTTCAGAAGAGTGAAAAGTATTTTGTGTTACCAGTCCCAGGTGGTTTTTCTATTAGCAGGGTTTCCACATTAAATCATTGTGTTATTTGTTTATGTGATGATTATTTTATTGTCATAATTTACATACTGCAAATTTTATTTGGTCAGTAATCACAGTGAGTTAATTAACTGGTAATTGGTAAAAGGCGCAAACACTTTAATAGTTTATGTTACCAAGCTACAAAATTGAAATTGAAATTGCTTTGAGAGTTATATCTTTGTATTTGGGACTGTAGGATAACTGATCTAACTGATTCACCCCTCCTCTCATTTATTCTAACAATTGGTATCAGAGCTAACTAGTTGCTTTGACTGAATTTTTAAGGACACAAGCAAAAAGATTACAAGATGTATAAGAGGAAAGTGTCGAAGCTAAACAAGGACAACTTTTCTACATGGAAAATTTGGATGAGACTTCACATATATGGAATTGGAGATTCTGCATTACACTTACTAGACAATGGCTACATTCAACCACTAACTGGACCTTTAACTCTTGATCAATTGAAAGATCGACATGAACACAACATGACCATGATAGAGATTGTTGCTGTTCTATTTGATGTTGAATTTGAGGATGTCAAAGATTGCACTACAACAAAGGAGATGTGGGATAAAACTTTCCCTAGTACATGGTGGTGATGCAAATGTGATGAGATCGAGAGCTGAAAGATTGAGAGGTAGATTTGATGATATGAAAATGAAGGAAGGAGAAAACTTAGTATAGTACTCAAACCAAATTAAAGAGGTTGTCAATGTTATTCATGGAGTTGGTGGTATCATTGAGGAGGAGACCGTGGTAAGTAAAATTTTGAGAACACTTTTTCCTATCTATGCAATCAAAATATCTACAATTCATGAAATGAGATCTGCACCTAATAGCACACTTACTCTTGATAGTCTAATTGGAAAGTTAACCATTTTTTAGCTGAATAATTATGATAATAGTGTTATACCAACTTTTGAGTCTACTTTTATGTCTTCTCTTAAGATTGATAAATCTAGTAGTAAGCACAATATAAGGAATGAAAGTGATAGAAATACTGATGATGAGCTTGATGAACTAGAAGCACTAATGGCCCAGAGACTACAAAAAGGTAAAGGAAGATATAAGGGTAAATTACCTTTAGCTTGTTTTAATTGCAAAGAAGTTGGTCATATTGCTGCTAGATGCCCGAACAGGAAAGAAGATGAGAATGGCAAAGACAAATACAGAGGTGGAAGCTATGGTACAAGAAACAATAGAGATAACCAACAGTACAACAAAGACAAATGAGGTCATAAAGATAAAGGTAAAAATGTATGTTACATTTCTGAAGAGAATCACACCGACACCAACACAGATGATGACATTGAGGTGGTGTTTGTTGCAATGAAAGATGATTCAGAAGAAGAGGAAAGGTATGTAGAAACAATACTCAATTCTAAAGTTAGTAAAAATGATACTTGGATCATTGATAGTGGCTATACACATCACATGACTGGTGATGAAGATAAGTTTGATCATCTTGAGTATTATAATGGAGGATCAGTAAAAATAGGTAATGAAACACCTTGCATGGTTAAAGGAAAATGATCTTTATTGATAAATGATAAAATTAGATGTGATAATTCTTATTGTGTAAAAGGACTAAATTAAAATTTTCTAAGTGTAGCACAACTTAAAAACTTAGGTCACTGAGTGGCATTTGAAATCAAGAAGGTGAGTATCTATGATGAAAGTGGAAAGCTTGTCAGAACAGGAGGACAAAAGAAAGGTAACTTATTTTATCTTGACAATGCTGAGACTTCTTGTTTACTGGTGAAAAATGATTATGCATGGTTATGGCATAAAAGGTTATGTCATGTAAATTTTGATAGCATGATTAAGATTAGTAGAAAAATAAAAGTTAGAGGATTGCCTAGCCTAACTAAACCTGATCATGTTATGTGTCATCAATGTTAGAAAGGGAAGATGACAAAATCTAGTTTTAAAAGTAAAGACTATTCAACAAAAAGAATCTTGGAGTTAGTTCACATTGACCTATGTGGTCCCATGAGAACTCAAAGCTACTATGGTGATAGATACTTTATTCTATTTGTTGATGATTATACTAGATTAATGAAAGTCATATTTTTAAAAGAGAAAGCTAAGGCATTTAAAATGTTTGAATGGTAAAAGGCTAAAGTAGAAAAAGAAACCAGAAAAGAACTAAAATTATTGAGGTCTTCAATAGAGGTGGTGAGTTTATTTTTTATGAATTCACTAACTATTGTAATGAGCATGGCATCAAAATACAAGTTTCTACACCTAGAACACCGCAATAGAGTGGGATTGCTGAAAGGAGAAATAGATCTATTATTGATTTTGAAAGAAAACTGATGATAGAGAAAAATGTTGCACAAATGTATTGGAGAGAAGGAGTTAGCATAGCTGTATATGTCCTAAACCAAGTTCAACTAAAGAAAGACACAAACAAGACACCCTACAAGTTATGGTTTGGATACACACCAAGTATAAGTTACTTCAAAATTTTTGGTAGAAAATGTTTTATTCTGAAAGATTGTAGGAATGGAAAATTTGACTCTAAAGGTGATGAGGGAATATTCCCTAGATATTCTAATAAAATTAAAGCTTACAAGTGTTTGAATAAGGTTACTAATAAGATGATTGAAAGTGCTAATCTTAGAGTTGAAGAATTTGCTGATAAAAATGATGAAGATAGCATTAAGGAGCTGGAAGACTATGGTAGATTTTCTTATGTTGAACATCCAAAGCACCTACCAAAGCCACAGACTGAGTCAACTGAGCATCAGAAAAATAAAACTGAGGAATAGAAAATGGAAACCGAGGATCAGGAAGAAGCTATTGAGAAAGGAAATGAGCCTGAACAGAATGAAGAACAAAAAAGAGATCAAGTGCTAGCAATATTTGTTAGAAAAAATCATCTTGAGAATCAAATCATTGGAGATAAGAAAGTAGGCATGATGACAAGAAGTAAGTTAAGACAAAATATATGCTTAGTTTGTGAGTTTGAACCTAAGAATGTTAAGGTTGCACTTGAGAATGATGAATGGTTCAATGCTATGAATGAAGAGATTGAACAAATTGAGAAAAATAAGACATGGACTTTAGTACCTAGGCCTAAACATAAAAAATTTATTGGTACTAAATGGATTTTTAGAAATAAAATGAATGAAAATGGAGAGGTTATAAGGAATAAAGCTAGACTTGTTTGCACGGGATATGCACAAGAAGAAGGTATTGATTATATTAAAACTTTTTCACCTATTACTGGACTAGGAGTCTGCATGTTACTTGCATATGCTACACATAAGAAATTTAAGGTATATCAAATGGATGTTAAGTCAACTTTTCTGAATGGAATACTAGAAGAGGAGGTCTACATAGAACAACCAAAAGGATTTGTTGATCTAAATTAGAAATACATGGTATGTAGACTACATAAAGCTTTAAATGGATTGAAGCAGGCACCGAGAGCATGGTATGAAAGGTTACATACTTATCTTTTAAGTGTTGGTTTTGTAAGAACTTGTGAAAACAACAATTTGTACATGAAAGGAGGATTTGATGATACTATTTTGATTGCTGAAATATTTGTGGATGGTATAATCTTTGGAGGAAAAGATCATATTTGTAAATCTTTTGCTGATGAGATGAGAAAGGAATTTGAAATGTCAATTTTTGGAGAGATTAAATTCTTTCTAGGCTTGTAGGTTATTTAGCAGAATGATGAAATTTTTATCACACAATCAAAGTACATTAAGGAAGTATTGAGAACATTTGGCATGGAAGATGCTAAACTAGTAGGAACACCGATGGTTATAGGATAAAAATTGACAAAAGATGATGAATCTATAGAGGTAAATCAAACATTGTACCAATCTATGATTGGTAAATTGATGTATGTAGTACATAGTAGGCCTGATATTACACATGCAATGGGGATTGTGGCTAGATATTTTTCCAATCCAAAGGATTCACATATGGTTGCGGTGAAAAGAATCTTGAGATACCTAAAGAAAATAGAGGATTATGGTTTATGGTATCCTAAGGAAGACAAATTTGAACTAAGAGTTTACACCAACACAGATTGGGCTATAAACATAGATGACAAAAAGAGCACAATCAGAGGAGCATTTTTCTTTGGTGAAAGACTTGTAACTTGGAAAAGTAATAAACAACCTTGTATTTCTTAGTCTACTGCTGAAACAGAGTATGTTGCTACTGCTACAAACTATTCAAACATTTCTTATATAAAACAAGTGTTGGAAGGGATGAATGAGATAATCATTGAGCCAGTGATTATATATTGTGACAACACTAGTGCTATAAATATTTCTAAGAATATTGTAATGCATTCAAAGACAAAGCATATATCAATTAAGTATCTTTACTTAAGAGAACAAGTACATGAGAAGAAATTCAAACTAGAATATGTTACATCAAAGGAGCAACTTGCTAATATTTTTACCAAGGCTCTACCGATTGACACTTTTGAATACTTGAGGACTAGACTTAGGATCCATCCCCTGTCTACTAGTCACTAATGTGATTTGGAGGTTGCATCAGCCTATTCTTTTCAGAAGATCATTCATGTTGATGCAGCATAGCTCACACTTTGGATTATGTCTAAGGTTGTGAAAGATTTGAGGAGCTAGAACAAAGAATTTTCATATCAGTATATACAGATACATTGTCTGTACCAAAATAAAGGGAGTTACTTGGCTATTGCAGATCTGTATGTTTTATGTTTTTCTTTGGCATTGTTGTCAAAGGGAGAGATAAATAGTAGGAGAGATAAACAGTGAGATCAATGAAATATCTATCTAAGTGAGATAATCTGAGAGCTAAAAAGATCAAATCCGTAGGGAGAGCTTGCATGTAAATGTCTGTTATGTAACATAGTGATTAAACATATTAAATATCAAGCTAGGGAGAGCTTACTGAGCTACAACATTTACGTAGTTATGGAATACATGTTTTGTATGTGTATGTCATATTTCATATTGCTAGTGTTTCCATCAATGCCAAAGAGAGAGATTGATGAACTACAAATGATTAAATACCTAAATGATTTGTAGATCAGTGATTAGATATCACTGAGTTACTAAAATAATATGTAAGATAATTAAATTAGTCATTATGTTGTCATTGATGTCAACTAGTTTTGGCAGTACTTATCATGTTAGTTACAAACATCTAAAATTCTGTAAAAAAGAGAGAAAAGATGAATAACTGAGATATCTACATGGATAAAGATGGATATGATAGATGAGGATAAGGAATACTTTGGGTAACTTATTGATGAGTCTATGATCTCATATTGTTGACTTGATTATGTTTCATTAATCTATTATGAAGAAGGAAGCAAAATTGTACAAGATAATGTGGTTAGTAAATGAAGAGTTCAGTATACACCAAGCCAGTGTAGTGTATATCGAGAGACAGTATTAACTGAGCTTGTATTTTCCAATGCATTTCTTTGTTAACCAAGTATGGATGAAAGTATTAAATGCTTAGTTTAGCCGATAGAAAACAATGAGCTGGAAATTGTTATGATTTCAAGATTGAGGATAAAGTTTGTTATTAGATCCATGAATGACATAATTTAGAGAAGATCTAAAGGATGGAATTGAAATGTGTTATTGACACAACTGCCAAGGAAGGTTTAAGAGGCATAATCAATGAAGAAGAATAAGAAAAAAAATCTGATGGTTGATATGAAAATGATTTATCTGTCTATATAAGAGCTATGAGTTTCTTTATTGAAACATGCCAAAAGAAAGAAGACTAGAGAGATTTCATGTGAATACAGTTTCATGCATGCCTGATTAGACTGGTTGAAGGAGATCCAAAATGCAGAACATTACCGAGCGTCAGAGAGCTATTACCAAGTGAAAGTAAGTTGAGGAAGTGAATTGAAATATTGATCAAAGGATTTGTATGGGCTTAGAATAGATCTGAACATTTGAAAATGAGTTGTATTGTAATCAGATCAACTATTGTTTTAGTTTAACCATTGATATAGAAAATCTCCTAACCGAGTGGACTTAACTATCTTATGTTATGCCCCTATGCCATTGAAGGAATGTACATTGTTATCTTATGGACCCCATAGTGAATGCTGGTCGAAAGTTAAGTATTAGTCTTAAATCCTCTAACAAGGTCACACCTAATAGTGTGTTTGTAACCTTTAACAGGGTTGGTTCTTCACTGAGCTCACTTCAAAAGAGTGAAAATTATTTTGGGTTACCTGTCCCAAGTGGTTTTTCCCTTAGCAAGGTTTCCATGTTAAATCATTGTGTTATGTGTTTTTGTGATGACTCTTTTATTGTCATACTTTACATACTGCATATTTGATTTGGTCGGTAATCACAGTGAGTTAATTAACTGGTAATTGGTAAAAGGCACAAATAGTTTAATAGTTTATGTTACCTAGTTGCAGAATTTATTGAAATTGTTTTGAGAGTTACATCTTTGTATTTGGGACTATAGGATAATTGATCTAACTGATTCACCCCCCTCTCAGCTATTCTAATAGTTTGGAACATGCCTAATAATATTTTGAAAAGAAATGACCAATTTTATGATTGACTCAAACTCTAGGTTATATCTAAGGACATCAAAACTTATCCTTTTGTAGCATACAATCTGGTTATATCATATTGACCAAAATACACTTCAAAATTATTCTTGATTCATGTTCATGCTACTCTACTTGGATAAAATATTTCTTTAGATTTAATTTCTTAAATATCAAGATATTATTGCTAAATATATTGTGAAATTAATATTTTTTTATTACTTAAATGGTAATTTTATAAAAATAATTAGGAGGTAAAAGGAGAAGGTCCAAATTCAACATAATACTTTCAAAAAAGAATTCTCTTAAGTCCTATATTAATATTTTGATATTAATATATATATTTTTGTTTAAAATTATTTGAGAAAGAATAAGAGATGGTTCAAATATATTCAAAATATTACTTTTAAATGAGGAGGATTTTAAATCCCAGTGTAGAAAAATTTATCTTCAACCATCATACTGATTAATTATAAATAAAATATATATTTGAATTTGAATTGATTCTTTGAAAGGTTGCATATTTTCCATGCTTTTTATAATACCAACTCTTCTCTATCTAAGATCAATGCTCAAGTATGGAAAACCACAAACATATTTATAAGAAAATGAGTGTCTTTTCTTTGTCTCACTCTACGTCTCAAATAAAATGGTGATTATGTTTTCTTGAACCATTAAATAATTTTTTTATGATGAATATTGATACCATGACTTTGACATAACCAACTTAAATGATAGTTACAATAAATAATATTTTCATAATTTTTATTTATATAAAAATTTTAATTCATGAATATTTATAAAAAAAATTGAAGAAGTTAAGGACGAAACTTGCAACACAAGGAGATTTTCACATACACAATTTTCTAAGAGAATATCCATCAAGGACCTTTCAAAGATTGAACTAGTATGGTAATGGGGGAGTTGTCACCAAATTCTTTAGAGACGTGGTGGTTTCCAACCATGCCCCAACCACATTTCTGAATAAAATTCCTATTAAAGGACCCCCCTTCAAACCATATCAATCTCCATGTGAAGAACATGGGGTAGGATAGAAGAATGGGTGGTTTTCATAGAAAGAGTGGAGTTATAGGGAGAAGGATTGGAAAAGGAAGAAAGCCTAATGGAATGAACAAAATTTAAAAATTGGGGAGAGAAATAGGTCAAGAAAGGAACGTGAGTCGATGAGGGAAAGGAAGAAAAATTCAAGATCATATTTCCAAAATAAATGTTTCTATCAAAAATATTGGATCTGAGGAAACAGACCCTGATTGGTAAGTTTTAGAATTCCCAACCTGACAATGAAACTATTTTAATCTAGGTTAAAAGGAATCAAGATGAAGTTCTTCATGATTTATGCATAGATTAAGGATTAGGTTTTCTCATATATATTTTTGTGGGGAAAGAAGAAATAGATTGGGTTCATAGATGTAAATTATGATTTATGAATGAGAAGGGTCTATTTATAGAGATTTGGATTCCAAATTTTAACCCCATTGATTGTGATCTAATTTTTTATTCATTTTTTGTGTCTCTTCCATGCATGCCACTAGAATATAGGGATATAGATCTAATGAAAATTGTAGGAAATTTTTTTGGTATCTTCTTAAAATATGACTTAGTGTCCTTTGATGACTATAAGCTTCTAATAAGGATCTATATTATGAAAGATATAAAAAACTATGGCCTAAGAAGATTATTTTTAATTCTAAATAAGGAAACTATGCCTAATTGATCAATATAAATGGAAATAAGAAGGTGGAGAGTTTATAGAACAAATTCGGGCATTTCACTTCTTAGTGTAGAAATTTTGAAGGAGATTTTGTACAAATTTGGAAGGATCAAGTGTCAAGTGTAAGTAAATCATTTCTTAACCCTCAAGTTGACTTGGGCATGAAAGGTAAGGATTAATAATTGATTGAAGAGGGCATAACTTATGAAACAGAGCTAGGAGAAAACCCTATCAATGGGTTTAAGAATGGAAAATTAGACCAATATCATGGTCCATTTATGGAAGAGGACAAAGAATTAAAGGAAAGGGGGAGAGATAGGGAGAGGATGCAAGTTGACAATGTTGATCAAAGAGAAGGGAAAGTAGTAGACCCAGGTATAATTTTCCTTCATCAAACTATCATGGGGACTGATTTGGAGGTTGGAGAGGTAGGTTCTTAATATGTTCATATAAATAAGGGCACTGTTGGAGGTGGAAACATATAATACATAATTTTAGAGAGGTCCTCTACAAAAAATATAGAGTTGGAGCGGTTGGGAGGAAAAGTCAAAGATAGAGAGGTAAGGGAAACAGAGTTATTTGAGGGTTTAAAATCAGATGGGTGAAAAATTGATGGGATCATTGGACATCAAAATTATTAAAAATAAATCTAGCATACAATACTTTTGGGTGGAAATTTAGTAGTGAAACCAATCACCTACACAGAAGGGGAAAGGAGACATTCTATATTGGGAGAAGAGAGTAATAATGTAGGGTAAAAGGGATTATAGATACACACTCATTGAATTAAAAAGAAGAGGATTTAAAGAAAAATTTGCAAGAACAAGGTTCTTCTGAAGAATATTGGGAACAATTTTTGGAAAAGATAATACTTCAAGTGGTAGAGGATAAAACTGATGAAGTTACTATAGAATCACTTCTGGTAGAGGATAGAGAAATAAAATCAGAGAAGGCAATGGGTGTGGATAAGAAGGAATGTGTTAGTGATAGAGAATTAAAAAACCCATGTCGAGTCCTATCAATATCACAATCAGATGTAGACTTATCATGAATAACGATTTGTTGTTCAACAAAGAAAGATAGAGGAAGATCTTTGAAAAGAAAGAAGATCAAAGAAGAGGGTAAATGCAAGAAGTTGGGTGCCAATTCAATAGAATTCTTGTGGAATTGGAAAAAATTTCTTGAAATGAGCACCCATTTTCAAAAAATGGGCACTTGATTTAGGTTCAGATGTCCAATCCAAAATTCAAAAAATGGGCACCCAATTTTTAAAAAATGAGCACCCATTTTTTGAAAAATAGGTATCTAGTTCAAAACAAGTGGCAGTTTCTATTTTTTTTTAGTATTTATATATATTAGAAATCATTTACAAATAGCATCTCCTTTCGAGAAAACACACTAGAAACCATAATCCAAGTAAGAAGACCAAGATTCACAATAAGATTTCCCTATGGAGATTTGAGCTTGAATCTCCACAATGAAAACCCAATGCTTTTAACTAATTAAGCTCAACTCCTTGGACATTTCTTATTTATTTTAAAAAAATTATTATGACTAGAAATGCATTTTTACACACCGATTTATTTTTTAAGAAATGAGTGCCAAGTTTTTTATTTTTAAATAATGACCATCTATTTCTTAAGACATGAGCAGGAACCACACATTCGCCTTAGATTTTGGTTCAAGCTAGGCTTTGTGGAAACAAGCCTATGCCTTCACCTCCAAAAATTTTGTTAAGGCATTGGAATACCAAATTCCTAGCTTGTCCTCATTTTTTGAGGGCCTTCCTAATTGTATTTTTGACGAAATGAAAATGCATTAGAGTTATCATTGTCCTAATTTCAAAAATATAAATTTCATAGTGATATGATTATTTTTACTATTTTTGCATGATTTATTAATTAAAAGTAGTACCTAAACATAAAATAGTGAGGCTCATTAAAACTTTAATAATTTTTTTGTTTTTAGGTTTATTGGAAAATGAATTATATGACATAAATCTACATAGAATTCTCTTCAAGATATTTAAAAAATTATATATATGAAATTTTCATCAAATTATGGTAATTGTACATGAGACATTTTGAAAATCTTCTTTAAATTCAATTAAAAATTAATTTAAAAAAATGAATAAAAAAGAAAAAAAAAATGCTCATCAACATTTTGTGTCTTAGGTATCTGTCCCCAGATGGATTTGTAAAAATTCATTTATTTAGGTCAAAATATGGTGGTTGTACATGGGTGTGGTATGGTCCTAAAACATGCATTTTGAAAAAGCGGTTTTTAAATATGCCAACTAAAAAGTAATTTATACGTGGGTATTTAAATAAATTATAGATTTTGAAAGTAGACTCTGACCACTACATTTTCTAGTTCATGTTTTTTGAGATTCAATCTCTAAGTGCCTCAAATTTAGACATCAATTGATAGGAAAACTGAAAAATAGGGGAAACACTTCCACTTTTTGCCCAAAAGTGGGACTCAATTTCTCGGAGCCACCCAAGAAATCAAAGTCAGTATTCAGTTTGTGTTAAATTTTGAAAAAACTCCTAGGAAAGGTAAGGAAAATGCATCAATGCTTTAATACTTAAGAAGATGTCTATTTAGAGGGGATCAAATCTCTCCCTGAAGAGACAATGAAGATTATGTCTTGGAATGTTAAAGGCATCAATACATCTAACAAATCCCATCTTATCAATGATCAAATATTGGTAAGTGGGGTAGCTATTTTAATGTTTAAAGAAGCTCAATTATCTATGGAACATGGAGAGAAATTATTCAAATCATGGAAACTACATGGTATTACATTCACTCTCTATCTATTGGAGCATCAAGAAGTTTAGAAATACTATTGGAAAACCATAAATATTAGATTAAAATGATTAAATGTAATTCAAATAGGATAGCAACAAAAGTGACATCATTTGAATTGAATTTCCTATTAATCAATGTATATGGGCCAACGTCTGTGGTGAGTAAATACAGACTTTGGAGAATTTTATCAGTGTTACTTTCAAGTTTTGATACATACAAAATCATTATCAGAGGTGATTTTAATGCAAATATGGGTTCTAAGGAAAATATTGGTGGAGAAAAGCCATCCCCTAAGGTTACCCAAGCGTTTGAAAACATTTTATAGAAGAGAATGCATTACTAGACTGTAAATAAGAAACTAGATTTACCACGTGGTCGAATAGAAGAAAAAGTCTTCTACACATTGGAGTTAGCCTTGATAGCTTTCTCATAAATCTATAATGGTTTTTAGATACATAAAAGTCTACCATATTGACTACAATAGGCTCTAATCATTTTTCTATTGTTTTAGAAATCCTAGCAAATGCAAACACATTCAATCCAAGATCCTAGTTTAAGTTGGAGAGGATTTAGTTTTGAGATAAAAAGGTCATGGGATTGCTACAACAATGGTTGGGGGAGGTACAGTATGTGAAAGGTTCAAGGATGTTCTAAATTACAATGTGATTAGGTTTCATGAAAACTTAAATTAAGGAGTGGAAAAACATGAGATTTAAAAATATTTTTGAAGAAAAAAGGGAACTTCAACAATAGTTAAATCAAAGGAATATGTATATAAATTAACTAAGGAAAACATTGCTTCATGGAAGGCTCACTAGTTATCTCTATTTAGGAGGATTCTTCTTATAATATTGGTTCTACTTGCATAATTTTGAACTATGTAATGTCTTTCCTCCATGCTCTTGAAGAAGTAATAGAATTAGTAAGGAAGTACATAAGAGAATTATTGTGGAAAGGCAACTTAGATGAAACGAAGAAAATTGCATTGATATCATGGGATAACATCTGCAAAATTAAGGAAGAAGGGGGAATGGGCATCCATAGTCTGCATGAACATAATCTTAGCCTCAGATCAAAACTTGCATGGAACATGTATGAAAAATAAACTACACTATGGAAGAAAATTATTAGGACAAAATATACAGATTTAGACCAACCATAGAGAATTTTCACTATGAGAATTCCTCCTAAAGGTTCTTCCATGTTGAACTTTATCATTATAAAAAGAGATGGTATTTTACCATATCTTTCATGAGTAGTAAATTCAATGGATAAGGCTATTTTTTAGATTGAATCTTGGAATGGTTTCCCACCTATGATAAAAGATCAAACACCCTCAAAGAACAAAATATATTAGAATTGAAATGGGGTAAACAAGTTAAATATTACTTCTGAATTGTTATAAACAATGGGCTTAGTAGATGTGTTTGGAGAAATTTTTCTACACTACTTATCCCACAAGAAGAAAAGGATGAGTAAAATCAAATCCTGAAGAAGAGAACTATTATTATCAATAAGGATTAAGACCACCTTATTTGGAATTAAAGAAGAAATGGAAAGTATAATGTTAATAAAGGTTATTAGCCATTGATGAGGAGTTTAGAAATTAGGGGGATAAAGAACATAGATTCTATTGGCATGATGTGGTCCTCCATAAATTTTGGGCTTTTCTTTGGTTAACAATTCACAACAAAATTTTAACTAGTCTAAGATTAGAGAAAATATAAATTTAAAAGGCCTTCACTAGTGTACTATGTGAAAACGAAGTTGAAGATACTAACCACCTGTTACTTACATGTAAGTTTTCCCAAGATTGTTGGGGATAGGTTTTGAATAAGATAAGTTGGTATCAGCCTCTTCCTAAGTCCCTTTTAAAGTGTTTTTGATCAGTTGGCCATTGATTTATAAAGAATCTTTCTTTGCAATTATTTGGAGGATGTGTCGATAGTGGTCGTTTAGGGCATTTGTGTTAGAATAATATATTAGTTAGTGTTTACGTTGGATATTTAGGTTTATTAGGTTGGTTATTCTATTTAGCAAGCAACACGTCTTCTTTTTATTCACGTTCTTTATATGTTGGATTCATTGCAATATACAATCTTCTTTGTTCTAACTCTTCATTTGGTATCAGAGTGAATGTTGGATAACCTTTGCAGTCGCAACGTGGATCTAGGAATTAGCATTGGTAAGCTTTTCTGGTAGAATGCACTGGATGACCACACTGGTAGATCAAGCACCAGATTAGTGGGAGCAGTGAATCAAACATACATAGAATGTGAATAAAAAGAAGATGAGTTGGTTGCTAAATAGAATAACCAACCTGATAAACCTAACTACCCAATGTAAATAATAACTAATATATTATTCTAACATTCCCCCCCTTAATATATTAGGTTTACAAATAAACTCTCTAAAGAGTTCAAACTTCACTTTTCCAAGAGGCTTAGTGAGTATATCAGCAACCTGTGAAGTAGAGGGACAAAATTGGAGCTGAACATTATGCTCGATCACCTATTCTTGAATGTAATGATAATCAACCTCAATATGTTTGGTGCACTCATGAAAAATAGGATTCTTGACAAGCTTCAATGCACCCTGATTGTCACAAAACACAACTGGCGGTGGATCTTCTGAGATACCCAAATCTGCTAAAATGTGATGTAACCATATTACCTCACGAATAGCTTCTCATGTAGCTCTATATTCAGCTTCGGTGGATGAAAGAGAAACTAAAAGTTTCTTCTTGCTAGTACATGAAATAGGGCTAGATCCAAGATGAAAGATATATCTTGAAGTTAATCTTCGATCATCTAAAAATCTAGCATAGTCTGAGTCAGCATATCCTTGCAAGAAAAATGTATCATTCTGCTTATATTCCAGACCATATTGAAGAGTGCCTTAGACATACTGAAAAACATATTTGGCTATCACCTAATGACATTTTTTTGGTTCCTACATAAGCTAGGATAAATAGCTGACAACAAAAGATAAATCTAGTCTAGTACACATCTGCTAAATGAGACCCCTAGCAAGTTGTCGGTAAAGAGTCGTATCTACATGAAGAGAATCTTGGAATTTAGAGAGTTTTAAACTGTGTTCCATTGGAGTAGACATAGGTTTACAATCATTCATCCAAAACTTTTCCAAGAGCGTCTTGGCATACTTCATCTGAGAGATAAAAATATGATGCTTGTGTTGCCAAAACTCTAAGCCAAGTAAAAAATGTACTAGTCCTAAATTATTCATATCAAAAGATTTAGTCAAATCATGTTTGATAGTATCAATGAGATCCTCTGAGCTTCCTATAATGATAAGATCATCTACATATAAAACAAGTATAAAAATCTTTGTGCTAACCTTTTTGATATATAAATGAGGATCAAAAGGGCTATGAATAAAACTATGCTGCAAAAGGTGACCATCTATTTTAATGTACCAAGCTCGAGGTTCTTGTTTAAGCCCATATAAGGACTTTATTAGGTGACATAACTTGAGAGGATTGTGTAGATCAATGAAACCTTCAGGTTGGATCATGTAGGCTTCTTTTGTAAGATCACCATTCAAGAAAGCACTCTTAACATCTATCTGGTGAAACTTCCATCCGTGTTGCGCATCTAGAGCACACACAATTTTGATGGTTTTTAGCTTTGAAGTAGGAGAAAAGGTTTCTTCATAATCTATTCCTTCTTCTTGAGCATATCCCTTTGCAACAAGACGTGCCTTACACTACTACATTTGGGGCCAAATTTCAGCAGAAGTTTCTAACGGGTAACTTTTTATTATGAATTTGGTGTTTTGTTTTTGTAATAGGCCCCAATGATGTCGGTATTCTGATGGGTGTTTAATTGATCATCGGAATTCTAACAGATTCAGGATATAGCTAAAAAAATAAAGTGAAACAGCCTCATCATTTTTATTTCAATTGGATAGAGGGAGTGGGAGAAAAAGAGCGAAAGTTGAGCACAGGAGAAGGTATGTGATTTCTTCATCTTTTGAGCCTTTGGCATCATATTCAAATGCATTTCATTTTATTTGATTATGAATGATCTCTGAAATGACTGCATTCTACTGGTGTCATGTCATAGCCAGTGCTTTATCTCTATTATTTGATGTTATTGGTGATTGTGCTGAAGGATATCGATTCACTGTATTCAAATGTTTGGATTCACGTTTGTTGATATTACTGGCATATATGTTTAATAATGCCATTATAAATTGCTATCACTGAAATGACCATATTCTACTGGTGTCGTGCCCTAGCCCATGCTTTAACTCCATTATTTGATGTTATTGGTGCTTTTACTCAAGGATATCCATTTTTTTGAAATGTTGACTGTGGTTATCAAATGGATAGCCCATGAGCTTCTAGTTAGGTGCCATTTGTATTGATAGCTTAGGGCTTCAAATGTATTGTATCATTTGTAGTTGATACTTCGTTAAAAGGAAATAGGACAAAGAATTATTTTTATTTAGTTTTTGTATTTTGATCCTTAAGTGGCTTAGAACCCTAGAGAAGTATATGTATATTTACGAATGGAGTTGCAAGATACATAACAACTGATAATTCACAATAAATCCATGCATCCAATTTGAATAGAAATTAATACAAAGAACTAGGGTCCTCTAATGGCCCAATCATCTGGACCTTGACTGTCCCCTCAACTAGTGACCCTTCAAAACTGGGTTATCATGTAATCAGTGAGTGATCCTTCATTCTCTTGGTGAGCTTCTAGGTAGGTGCCATTTGTATATTTGATAGCTTAGGGCATCAAATTTATATTGTATCATTGATAGTTGAGACTTTGTTAAAAGGAAATATGACAAAGAATGATTTTGATTTAGTCTCTCTATTTTGATCCCTAAGTGGCTTACAACCCTAAAGAAGTATATGGAGATTTACAGATGTAGTTGCAAGATACATAGCAGCTGATAATTTACAAGAAATCCATGCATCCAATTTGAATAGAAATTAATACAAAGAAATAGGGTCTTCCAATGGTGCAATCATCTGGACCTTGACTGTCCCCTCAACAAGTGACCCTTCAAAACTAGGTTATCATGCAATCAGTGAGTAATCCTTCATTCTCTTGGTCTTCCCTACATCCAAACATATTGGAAATACACAATACAATGATAACAAGTCTTTCACAATCCCCCTTCCCTCAAGGAACACTATCAACCATCCCTTCCACATAGCAGTTCACTATTTTATGAGTGGATTGTGTAGGAACAGTTAACATTAAACAAGGAGCAAACTCCTCAAGACATCTAGGTAAGAGTTCAAAGTTGGGGGACAATTTCGTGAAAGTCTTGTAGAAATGAAAGATGTCGCTCGAAACGAGCGCCTGTTTTAGGTTCGGGCACATGATCCTAATTTCAAAAAATGGGTGCCCGTTTCTAATTTTTTTTTCTTTTTGAATAAAAAAATGCATTTTAACACTTTAATTTTATTTTTTTAAAAATGGGAGCCCATTTTTTAAATTCAAAAAATGGGCACTCATTTCTTAAGTCATGAGTGGGAAGCACACATCTGCCTTGAACTTCATTTCAAATTCGGTTTGGTTTAGGCTTGGTAGAACCAAGCCTATGCCTTGACCTTCAAAAATTTGGTTAAGCCATTGGAATGCCAGATTTTTGCCTTGCCATAATTTTTTGAGGGCCTTCCCAATCGTATCATTTTACAAAAAAAAACCCATTAGAGTTCTTATTGTCCTGATTTCAAAAATCTAAATTTCATAGTGATGTGATTTATTTTACTATATTTGCATTATTTATTAGTTGAAAGTGGTACCTAAACGTAAAATGGTGAGGTTCACTAAAACATTAATAACTTTTTTGTTTTTAGGTTTTTTTGAAAATAAATTATATGAGACCAAACTAGATACAATTCTATTGAAGATAAAAAAAAACAATTTTGAAAAAATATGAAATCCTCATCAAATTATGGTGTCCATACACCAGAAGTTTTGAAAAAGTTCTTTATAGTCAATTAAAAATTAATTTAAAAAAATATTCAATAAAAAAATAAGAAAAAATATCCTGACCAATCTTCAGTGTTTTAGGTACCTTTTCCCAAAAGGATTCACCAAAATACATTCATTTGCTTCAAAAAAGGGTGTCCGTACATGCATAAGGTGTGGTCCAGAAACACACATTTTGAAAAAGTGGTTTTTAGACATGCATACTAAAATTCAATTTATACCATGTGGGTATTAAAAAAAATTACATATTTGAAAACTAGATTCTGAGCACTAAATTTTATATTACTAAAGTTTTCCAAGATTCAATCTTTAAGTGCTTCAAATTTGGACATCAATTGATAGAAATTTTGAAAAATAGGAAAAACACTTCCACTTTTTGGCCAAAAGTGGGACTCAACTTTTTGCAACCACCCATCTTGGAAACCATTGAATTCAATAATAAATGAAACCTAACACCAACACTATTCCTTCTATAGTTGCAGGATACATAGCAGTCGATAATTCACAAGAAATCCATGCATCAAATTTTTATAAGGATATCCTACGAATCAACAGGAATTTTCTTGAGATGACCAATGATTATGCATTTTGATGGCAGTGTGCTAGTTCAAAAGGATAATATAAATCTGAAATAATTTTTTTCTGATTTTCTCAAACTATAAATGTGGTTAAAGGGAAAATATTATGTGGAAAACCCACAAACCAAGCTAGCAAATGATTGTACATCAAATTATTCCTATATTCATTCAAGTATTGCTATGCTTCAGCTACCTAACCTTTGAGCTTCATCTAGAGGAATGTGTAGCTTTAAGATAGAGTTACTTCTTGGGCCTTACAATAGGGTGGAATATGATCAAGATTTGTTTAGGTTGTATCTTTGTTAGTCCCATTGTTAGGTTCTTATAGTTCATGGTTTGAATCTATTATGGTTGTGTAAGGGATTTGTAGATTCTTTTTCTAACATAATTATTGGACATGATGATTGGAACAACTGGTTGTTGGCTATTGTACACATGAATCATATCTGTCAATGGTTCTTTGTGTTCAAGAATTCATTGATCAATCTTTGAGATTTATTGTCCCAGCTTTAAAAGAGTGATAAAAGATATAGTGAGTGCTATCTTTTCCAAGTTTTTTGTGGGTGCCATTATCTTCTAGGAGCAATTGATGGAACCAAATTATGTTCTTTCCCTCTAGTAAATATTGTAGACACAACCATCTTCTTGGTGAAGGGTTTATTCCAACCCCATGAGGCACTATTGCATGGTTTCCATTCCCTTTTAGTATAGTGAACCTAATTTAATACAAGTGTGCACTATTTTGGGTTCCATAATTTATGGCCCCTACACTATGGTTGTTAGCCTAATTAAGATAGGCCTACCTTTGCATATAATAAATAGGCCAACATGAAACAAACATCCAGAGGTTAGGAGGTTGTTCCTTGTCCATATTTTATTATTTAAGTGCTAAGTGATGATGGGTATATCATGTAATTCATACCTAGTGTGTCTCTTTCTTTCTCTCCACATTTCACATTAGGAGTATATGTTATAAAATACTAATGAAATTAACTATAGGTCAAATCTAATCAAAATTGCAATATAAAGATTAAAATAGATCTTGAAGAAATATGGGAACCATTTTTTACAGATATTGTACAAACGAAGAGAATACTCCGAAGAGGAAATGCTTCAATGTGGAATAATTGAATGACAATATTTTACTTTTATATGCACATCTACAATGTTTTTGATATATTTATGAGATAACAAAACCATAGAAAGAATAGCATATAGAAGAAAGTAAAGAATAATGATCATACATTGAGATATTGTGGAAAATTAAAGGAAAGAATGCTTGGTGGGGTTATCATACAATCAGTGAGTGATCCTACATTCCCCTCTTCCAGTGACCCTTCAAAACTAGGTTATCATGCAATCAGTGAGTGATCCTTCATTCTCCCGGTCTGCCCTACATCCAAACATATTGGAAATACACAATAAAATGATAACAAGTCTTTCAAAATCCCCCTTCCCTCAAGGAACACTATCAACCATCCCTTCCACATAGCATTTCATTGTTGTATGAGTGGATTGTGCAGGAACAGTTAACATTAAACAAGGAGCAAACTCCTCAACACATCTTGGAAACCATTAAATTCAATAATAAATGAAACCTAACACCAACACTATTCCTTCCATTCACTTCTACCATGAATAAAGAATTTAATCCATTCAACATTACATATAATCATTAGACAGTTACATTTCCTGACTGTGTAGAGGAACACTCATGACCAAAATGATCAAAACTACTTTCACCCTTGCACAAGCTATTCCAAACTTCAAGTAAAATGAGCAATATGCTATATCAAATCAATCATATTCATAGTAACCATTTGAAGGATCATTTTTTCAATGAACCCTCTGACTGTACCCCTGCAGCAGAGAAAGGAAACCTCAAAATAGAGAAAGGAAACTTAGTAAAACTAGTTTATGCCAATGTTTGTGAGGGAAACTTAGTCACGACATCAAGTATCATCTCATCATGGTCTATTCACCATGTTTCAATACCCCATTCACTCTGATCTATTCAACTTACACCATTCTTCTTCTCCAGGACTCAAAGGCTTGAAACAATATATGTGGTAAAAATTCATGAAATACTAAAGAAGACTTGCTATTTTTCAGACATATCTTCATTGTCCCCCACAAAAAACTAAGTAATAACTACTCTACCCTTAATTTGTTTAACAATGCACCATATTAGATAAAGTAGGTTCTATCACACATGGCATGAACTCTCTTCAAACTCACAATATGTATCATGAGTTTTTAGCTAACATTAGATAATTGAATTACATATGTAGGTACCCGAACTCCTTTCATGAGCATCCCACACAATCTCATGGATCGACAGGTATAAGTCAATACACCCTATAGAGATTAATGTATTTCACATTTTGTAAAATATCTCACATTAGTTGCTATCTCTCTCATTTGATGGAGTGCAAGTAGTAGAAAATAGGTATTTGTTAGATGTGTCTTCCTCAAGTGAAGAAAGTGAGTCATTTAGTATGTCTGAATTAGGAAGATCAACTAGAGGTCAAAAGACTAGAAGGAAATTCAATAGATGCATGAAATTTTTCCTTGGTCAAGGGGGGTCATGTTCTTATGATGATGAGAGAAAAGGCGACATCGAGGTACCCTTTAGGTACCAAAATCTATAGAAACAATGGGTCCCCAAGGAACTTCCTCCAATAAACACTGATTTTAGTGTTAAAGGCAAGATATATCATATTGCACCATTGTCAATACAAGGTTTGGGCTTATTTTCCATGGATGGCATAAAGGTCTCTTACAACAAAGTTGTTGAGTTGATGGAGTATGTTGGACCTTGTTACAATTACAAAAGTTGGATGGGAATTGTTCAATATAAAAAAAGTATGCGTAGGTATGCACTCTCAAAAAATTATATTCAACAAAAAGACAATGAGCAAAGTAAAAGAGTGGCTATATACATTGACAGAAGGCCAAAAGCATCTGGGAATATTGTAGGTTTTATAAATAGCATGTGACCTCTATCAACTATTAAGCAACCCAATTGCATATTTGAGGCACGTGAGGGAAATCATGTATTTTTATGTGCGATAAAATCAATAAGTGCAGGGGAAGAGGTACTTATTGATTATAATTTGAATCACATAGATACAAATGATGTCACTATCATTAGGGTGCAGGTACATACTATGTACCATTAAATAATTGAGTTTTTTTTCCAACCACATTTAGAGAGTCTCCTCACCATCCACCTCATCTCCATCATCATCTTCTAATGAAATTTATTAATGTAGTCCTTTCTAACTATTGGTTAACTTTAAATAATAACACAGGACCACAATACGGAGCAACCATGTAGTGGGGACAATGATGATCGTGCATGCACTTCTTCCCAGTAGGTAAACCTCTTTGTTATTGAACTACAAATTAGATAGAAGAAAAATGTTAAATAAAGTTCTTTATTATATTCTTTTCATCACTATTTCAAATTAATTCTAATAGTGTTGGTAATATTGTTGTCATAGACAGGTGGTCATCAGAGAAATGGAAAGGAACCCGTAGTCCTTGAAGAGGAGTCCTTTGACAGGGACCTAGTTGTTGATTTGGGTGCTTGTGATGAGCCAGCCTCTGCAATTAAAAAATGCCTCCACAAAATTGGAAATAGATTGGCTGAATTGGAATCTATATTCCCTTCGACTCTTGAGTCACAAAAGAGGGCAACTAAACTGATACACCTATCTCAAAATTACCAAGTAATTATTAATGTAATTTTTAATTATAACAAAAGTTCAATAATAGTTTTTATGTTATAGTAGTCTTTTATGTCATTAAAGAATAAGCGGATGTGTTGCTTTTACAACCTTTTTTTGCGTAAGTTTGATCCTTGCGGCCATGATGAGAGTAATAGAGCTAGTTTGGGTAGATCACATGTTGGACTATATTTTTTTTACTCTCTAACAATATTGTCCATGCCAATCACTGGTTTTATTATGCTCTAACAATCTTATTCTTCAACACATGTCAATGATCATTTACTATCGCCGCCTTATACGATGGTAGGCTCAAATGTATCATGTCCTGCAATGTTGGCAACACATAGCATGGCCACAGATGCCATGGCACCACCTACTCATATAGGTATTTTATTTTCTCTATCATTATATATATGTTTATTTCCCTTGAAGTGTTCTTTCTTAGAGCCATTTTGTAATGGATTTAATTTATGCAACAGGGGATGCAATAATTGATGGTCATTTTCTTGGATGTACTAGTATTGCTAGTACAGGAATGGTGAAGGATTGCATATTTCTTGTGTCCGAAGAAGGACTTCCCTTGAAAATAGCAAAACTTCTAGGTACTTTAAAGATTGGACCTTTCTTTTACTATACAATTGTATGTTAATTACACCTTGCATTTAATATGAGAAGCTTACATCTACTGTGTTCTTATTTTATACTATTATATCCTTTGACTAATGATCCCATGATTATTTTGTAGGGAATGATGTTTTCTATAGTAAACTTAATGATGATTTTTTGTGGATATTCGGGCCCACCATCTGTACAGGGTGAAACATCATATCTAAACTAAAACCCCAATCCACTATTTTGATTTCATATCATTGCTAGGATAGTTATCATTACATCCATTTTTGAATCTAACACTATTTTCTTTCTTAAAAGGTGGAAAACCCAAAATCAAAAGTTAAAGGATGATCTCGTAGAGAGTATGACAAACTTGTTTGGACCTCATGCATTTGAGAAGGGTAGGCTCCTTCAAAGAGCAGGGATATGTTTGAGATATATTAGGGACCAGTACATGTGTACATTAACCAAAAACCCACATTACCAATGCCCCCCTTGCATTCTTGATTTAGAGTGTAAATCTATTATTCTGGATGCGAATGAGAAAACTGAAGTAAAAAAAGGAAATACACCACCAGAGAATAGAAGAAGGTATGTGATACTGTCAAGAATGTAATTGTGTACTAAATACTCTTCATATTTATATGAACTAACATATTTCAATCTCTTCATAGATTTCCTGACACATCAAAGGCAACAAAGGCAAGATTGCAAAAGCATAGGCAACACAAGCTAGACTCTAGCAGTTATTTGAAACTTGCTGCATGAGTTGTAAGTGTTGGAAAAATACAATCTTTACATGGCTTTTAACACTGAAAATAATTCTTTGATCTTTAAATATTTATTTATAATTTGAAATCTTTTTTTGTTTTGATGAAACAATAAAATAAAATTTGACGATACCAAGCAAAAATGCAGGGCGCAGAGTTCAATATAAGTCTCACAGAAGAGGACAAGAGAATTGGCTTCTAACAAGGCTATAAAGTCATGGCAGAAAGAATAAGAAGTGCACAAGGTTCTACTAATGGATCCGTCGGGGTAAGTAAGCTAAATAGATGATATTTCAAATTTATTTACTTACCAATTAGTTTATTTGATGTTAAGTTCCAACATAAAGTGAGTAAATTTGTTTTAAGAAAATAATGATAACATGAATGCATATGAAATTGAAATGCAGCCTACTGATTCTTGCCATACACAACCTGTGGGTGTTGATGACAATGAGGATGTGCATCATAGTAATACAAGTAAACATCTTAAATTGATTCGTGTAGTAATACAAAGTTAATTGCAATTGGTGTTTGGATTAATGTAACAATTTGTATTGTAGCTATAGAGAGTGTAGAGGTCATTGTTAATGAGCATGTTGAGGTTGAGGCTAAGGCCAGACAAACTGACCTTGATGTTGATGATGTGACTAGATCAGGTAAAGAGCTATACGATTATGGCCTGTAAAGTACTGAAATACTTTAAAATGTTTAAAATGTTTTTAATTTAGCCCTTTTATATGTTATTATAGATGACCCCCCTTTGCATCAATAGAGAAATAGGCATGCATTGAGATCTAATGAGAGGGTAGATGATCATGATGATGATATCGATACTCATCTTAAAAATTACATCTCAAAAAATAGAAATCAAAAGAAAAAAAAGAAATGATTGTCACCTATGCACCTTAATTGATAATGATTGATTTTTATATGCCAATGAATTTAATTATGTGGTAGTGAATGTTCATAAATTGTATAATGTGTTAATGAATATTATCGTGTGATAATTAATGAATGTCACATTTTATTAATGTGTGAATGAATGTTATCATGTGATAATTAATGAATGTTACATTTTATTAACGAATGAAATAATGAATGAATGTTATATGTTAACAGGGAATTTAGAGTGATGTTGGGGGGGGGGGGGGGGAGGGGGGAATGGTGGGGCCAAATGAGCTTCCACCTTCATGTGGTTGGCCCTGTTTAGTACAGAATATAAAACTATTCTCAAAACAAAGTGAAGCTCAATAATTTTGTTCCTTATATAGGGTCTCAAGTGTAGCTTTTATCCCACTCTCAACATTGCAAGGCTTCAAGTGGTGTTTTGATATTCATTTCTCCATCTCCCACTGACATCTTGTCTTTCTCCTAAGAACTCTCACTAAGCTATGATACGTGGATGAGTAGAAGATGTCCCTTACAGGCTACACATATATAATATGGTAGATCTAGGGAACAAATATACTACAACATAGAATGAGTCAACTTGAATCTATAGTTTCTTCATTCACAATGAAAATTCAAATTACAAGCCATATTTTAGATTTACTATTCATATTTATCTTCATCATGATCATAGCCATCATGATCAGCATTTGGTTCAACTTCATTTGAACCACACTCCATGTTGGGTACCATTATAAGGCATGGAGTGTGGTCATACCCATGCTACCATAATAATGAGTTAGCCTATAAAATTATGAATAAAATACCTCATGTATCATATTTATAATACTGTAGGTGCACCCAAGATTGGCCTAGGCACCCAAGTTCCTACCAAAGAAACCCAAGTTGAACCCAGAGGAGAAAAAAAGTAGAATCGGAACCCAGCCTCAAACAAAGAACTGAATAACTTGGATTTTTTCTAATTCAAGTTTATTTCTGAATTCTTCTCCAATTCCAACCTGATTATTCCATATTTTGTTTTCCAATTTTCCTTCTTCCTCGCTCCAAATTCAAGGATCACGACCCATGACTTATGTTGTTATTTCCTTTTACTAATTGTGCTATTTCAAGGATCACCACCCATGACTTGGTTAAGATGATGAATTCTGGCAATGCCTTTATTACCAAGGAATCACCACCCACCATTAATGAATATTAATGATCATTGTTTCCTAAGGGTAATCATTGTTTGTGTGTGCTGATCACCCAAGTCTTTGGCTGTGATTTGCATGCTATGAGGTTTTTTAGAAGTAGGGGTATGACATGCTGGTTGGATTGTAACATATTGACACTTACACCATGAAGAAGACAAATGATTAAATAGAAAGAGAGGACCAACTAAACCATCTTATAGTCAGTCATATCACATTGAGAAACAATGTCAAGACTCAAGAATCAAAACAATCAAAAGTTTCTTCAAGACCATGAATGATCAACAACATTCCATTAGAAAACAAAACACTAATCTATATTATCATTAAGCCATAAAATATGTCTTTAAAGTTTAGAAGCATCACAATAACTTTCAAGAAACATAGTACTATCCAAGGACCAAAATGAATGCCCTCCAAATGATTATGATTATGTTGATGTTGATGTCTATAATTTATGTCTAATGATTATGATGATGTTGATGTTGATGTCTATAATTTATTTCACTTACTGATGCTTGCCTAGATTGAATTTTGAATTGCCAGGCTGGAGAATGCTTTCAAAGTTTAGGGTCTATTCTACATGATACTCTTAGTTACAGCTCAAATGCAACTCAACATATTTTTGATGCTGGGCAACCCACTGCAGAAACTCATCCGCAGGTGAAATTTAATGATGTGAATCTTGGCATTGTTAATGTTATTACTTTTCCTCACATTTCATATTTGTGAAAATGTTTCTTGGCACTATCTTATTCTTATTACAATGTTCTTTGTTGTGGGGTAGGAGGTCAATCTTCATTATCTTCATTGTGGGGGATAGTGAAGATTTCTCTGACAAATAGCAAGTCTTCTTTAGCATCTTATAATAACATGCTAAAATGATAAAGGTGTTATGGGCATTTAATCTGCAATTACTAATAGACTAAGCATATTATTACTATGCTTAATGTTCCATTTAAATGCATTTAACACAAAAAATAAATTTACAAAACTGAACCAATGGCATGTTTACAACAAAGATGTGTTGAGGAGTTTGCTCCTTGTTTAATGTTAACTATTCTTGCACAATCCACTCATACAACAGTGAAATGCTATGTGGAAGGGATGGTTGATAGTGTTCCTTGAGGGAAGGGGGATTGTGAAAGACTTGTTATCATTGTATTATGTATTTCCAATATGTTTGGTTGCAGGGAAGACCAGGAGAATGATGGATCACTCACCGATTACATGATAACCCAGTTTTGAAGGGTCACTAGTTGAGGGGATAGTCAAGGTCCTGATGATTGGGCCATTGGAGGACCCTATTTCTTTGTATTAATTTCTATTCAAATTGGATGTATGGATTTCTTGTGAATTATCAGCTGCTATGTATCCTACAACTACATCTGTAAATCTACATATACTTCTCTATGGTTGTAAGCCACTTAGAGATCAAAATAGAGAAACTAAATCAAAATCATTCTTTGTCCTATTTCCTTTTAACAAAGTCTCAACTATCAATGATATAATATACATTTGATGCCCTAAGCTATCAAATTTAAAAATGGTGCCTACCTATAAGCTCACCAGGAGAATGAAGGATCACTCACTGATTGCATGACAACCCAGTTTTGATTGGTCACTGGTTGAGGGGACAGTCAAGGTCTGGATGATTGGGCTATTGGAGGACCCTAGTTCTTTGTATTAATTGCTATTCAAATTGGATGCATGGATTTATTATGAATTATCAGCTACTATGTATCTTGCAACTGCATCTGTAAATCTGAATATACTTCTCTAGGGTTGTAAGCCACTTAGGGATCAAAATAGAGAAACTAAATAAAAATTGTTCTTTGTCCTATTTCCTTTTAACAAAGTATCAACTATCAATGATACAATACATTTGATGCTGACCCTAAGCTATCAATACAAATGGTGCCTAGCTAGAAGCTCATGGGCTGTCCATTTGATAACCATAGTCAACATTTCAAAAAAATGGATATCCTTGAGCACAAGCACCAATAACATCAAATAATGGAGTTAAAGCACGGGCTAGGGCATGACACCAGTAGAATGTGGTCATTTCAGTGACAACAATTTAGAATGCGGTCCTTTGGCATGTATTAAACATAATAGAATTTTCAGCATATTATTATCATTCTATTTCTTTGTTGTAAACATGTCATCGGTTCAGTTTTGTAACTTCATTGTTGTATGAGTGGATTGTGCATGAATAGTTAACATTAAACAAGGAGCAAACTCCTCAACACATCTTGGAAACCATTAAATTCAATAATAAATGAAACCTAACACCAACACTATTCCTTCCATTCACTTCTACCAAGAATAAAGAATTTAATCCATTCAACATTACATATAATCATTAGACAGTTACATTTATTGACTGTGTAGAGGAAGAATCATGACCAAAATGATCAAAACTACTTTCACCCTTGCACAAGCTATTCCAAACTTCAAGTAAAATGAGCAATATGCTATATCAAATCATTCATATTAATAGTAACCATTCAAAGGATCATTTTGTCAATGAACGCTCTGACTGCACCCCTGCGGTAGAGAAAGGAAACCTCAAAATAGAGAAAGGAACCTTAGTAAAACCAGTCTATGCCGATGTTTGTGAGGATACAATCATGATACGTGCCTCTCAAACCTCTCCAAACATGTAAGATTTTCTTTAAATACTTTATTGATCTCTTATAAACATTAACCAAATCAAAACTACATTTGAATCCACACACAATAACCCCAAAATGAAGGGTTTTGTATCCTTTAATGAATCTCAGTCACTGTTAGTGCATGGATAGTCAAACCAGTAGTCTCCAAAGCATTCAATAAGTGACTGGATTATATTTAATACACACTATTCCTTCCATTCACTTCTACCAAGAATAAAGCATTTAATCCATTCAACATTACATATAATCATTAGACAATTACATTTCCTGACTATGTACTAGAGGAACAGTCAGGAAATGTAACTGTCTAAATGATCCAAACATTTGAAAATAGTGAATTGATATCCTTGAGAACAAGCACCAATAATATCAAATAATGGAGATAAAGCATGGGCTAGGGCACGACACCAGTAGAATGCGGTCATTTCAGAGAGCATTCGTGATCAAATAAAATGCAATGCATTTGAAATTTGTAGTCGAATATGATGCCAGATGCTCGAAAGATGAAGAAATCACATACCTTCTCTCATGCTCAGCTTTCACTCCTCTATCCAATCGAAATAAAAATGATGAGGCCGTTTCACTTTTTTTTTCATAGCCAAATCTTCCTTGTACCACACAAAGAACATTCCATTGGTTCAATTTTGTAATTTGTTTTTTGTGTAATTAGTAATTGGTAGATTAAATGTAGATAACACCTTTATTAGTTTAATTAGCATGTTATTATCATATCAGATAAAGTATGTTTAAGAATTGTTGGGACTGGTCCTTTTGCATGTATTAAACATAATAGAATTTTCAACATATTATTATCAATCTATTTCTTTGTTCTAAACATGCCATTGGTTTAGTTTTGTAGATTTGTTTAATCCATTAAATGCATTTTTTGTGAGGAGGGGTCTTGTTCTCAGGAGATTGATGAAGATTGTGCACCTCAAAAACCAATTCATAAGGTACCAATCATGTTTCCTATTCGCTTATATTTTTGGATTGGTAAATCTCCTTATAAGTTTCATGTCCTTTCTTTTGATTACTATGGATGAGATATATATCTTACATTTAACATTCAACTTCTTTACATTTTAGAACATGTAGTGTGTTTTTTGAGGATTTTACCAAATCAACTTTTAACATAAACCAAAAAAACCAAACTGATATCTTGCCCTTTCAACTTGACAAAATATTTGCATTTGACCAATAACTGCAAGCAACTGAATGATAAATCTACATACCTATATCTTTGTAAAATACCTGGAACATCAAAAAGATGGCTAAGTGGCTGCCACCATGATTTTTATCTACTAAATATGGGAAAAAAAACACCAAAAAAAATTGAATAGAAAACACGATTGGTCATTTTAGAGAGCATTCATGATCAAATAAAATACAATGCCTTCTCTCATGCTTGATCAACTTTCACCCGCTCGTTTTCTCCCACTCCTTTTCTCTACAAATGAAATAAAAATGATTTGGCTGTTTCAAAATAGTGAATCGATATCCTTGAGCACAAGCACCAATAATATCAACTATTTTGATCTATGGGTACCCTAATGTTGGCAAGAGTTCTTTTATTAATAATATTGCTCTTCAAGCTTGAAGAAGCGATATATTTTGGCAAATGAAGAGTAGAAAGATGATGATATTCCTAAGATCATGGATGGACATAATGTTGTAGACACAATGGGAAGACATCTTTCTAGACTGGCCCTGGATCCTTCAACAATTGGGGTAGGATCCAAACCCAGGCTACAAAGATGTCTTCCTTTTTGTTGTGGAATTATCCCTTCTTTGGCCTGCACTCATTCCTCTTCTAAAAAATGGTTATCTAGAAACTTTGGATACTGTTTCTCATCCATACACAAAATGTGCTAGTGATCATATAAAATTACTTTAGGCCTCCAGTATTGATGAGATGTACAAGTGTAAAATGTTTTTGCAAGACTGGGATCAATTTCCGCAGTGTACATAAATGCAAGGTGGTGATTATTCTCGATGATCGACAAGTAGCTAGGACTAAAGATAACACAGCTCAAGAGGCCATCATTGGTTTTCTCTTTCTTTGGTCTATATTATTGACAAAATGTTTTACCTTTCATTAGCTCAGGAAATCTGGGGATTTGAAAGAATTTAATAGAATATTTTCATGACAACGTATATTATTTAAGTTGACATTGCATGAATTTATCTACTTTGCGCACTTGTATACTATGAAGATAGTGATAAAGAAGCATCTCCTCCCATGGCCATGCTTCTTTATCACCATCCTCATAGTCTACAAGTGCGTGAAGTAGATAAATTCGTGCAACGTCAACTTAAATAATATACGTTGCCATGAAAATATTCTATTAAATTCTTTCAAATCTCTGGATTTGATGAGCTAATGAAAGGTAAAACATTATGTCAATAATATAGACCGAAGAAAGAGAGAACCTATGATGGTCTCTTGAGCTATTTTATCTTTAATGTGCATATTCATAAGTTTTTTGACACTTCATAATTAATGCTGACAAAACTGTTATGCATTCGACAGATAAAATGTCAAAGAAAAATAATTTATGACAATACTTCCAACAGTAACGCTATACGTTCAACAGGGAAACCTGTTGGAGAAATGCTAAAGGATTGTCGCTCTTCCAATAGTTTAAGTGTCACAAATAGAAATATTTTGACAGAAACTTTCACATTAATGCCATATCACCGAAAGGTATATTTGTAGGACTTAGGTGAAAATTTCCGCTATTACAATAGTTATAATGTCAGAAAGGATATGTTTTCGATAGTTAATTCTGACAAAGATTGTATATTTCCAATAGGTCGTTGTGTCAAAATTCTGATGGATCAACCACAGAAAATGCCATAATGAAGCTATTGCCATGTGCAAGTTTTCGATGTGATATGGTGTCGGTAAATCGACAGATACGTCTTCTATCATAATTTCCTACTCAAAAATGGTGACAGACTCATCTGTCGAAATGCCAAAAAATTAGCATTGCAAATCTAACAAATGGCCCTCAGAATTTGACCTCAAATGTACTAGTGTTATACTTGTCAATAGATCCATCTACCTTGTATTTAGTTTTGAAAACCCACTTACAGCCTATGGGTTTCTTGCTAGCTGGAAAATCGACAAGTGTCCATGTATGATACTTGAGTAGAGACTCATGCTCCATATCCATGGCATTCTTCCAATGGGGTACACTAAGAGCCTTACATAAGGTATCTAGTTCAACACTATTCTCAGTTGAGCACATTAAGGCTAAATTAACCTCATTATGGTGATCTCCTTACATGTTTGGCTATGGCTTCTAATGCCTGTAGAGATATTCGGAGGAGAACTTAGGTGAGATTCATGAAGTGTACTTTGAACCCATTTTGGATGTAGTTTCGATTGACTAAGAGCCTCCAAAATACCCAAATCCACATAGAAATCACTATGTTATTCTTCTTCCCCATCTGGTTGAGAAGAAGGCTCAATCTCATCATCTAAGGGTGAGAGAGTCTTATGAGAAGTCATAGTAACAATGATAGGAGTGTGTAGTGGAGATGAAAAAGAAGATTTATCAAAGACCACATCTCTACTAATAATAATATGGTGGGTCATGGGATCCATAAGATGATAAGCCTTGGACTCGGAATTGTAGCCAAAGAATATACAAGGGAGAGTCTGAGAATCAAGCTTGTTTCATTTCTAAGTTGGGACATGCATATATGTTGTACAACCAAACACTTGTAAATGTGGAACAGATGGTTTGCGGCCAATCCATACTTCTTCAGGTGTTTTATTTGTGAGACCCTTAGTGGGAGCTCGATTAAGAAAGTATACTACTGTAGGAACTACTTCTGCCCAGAACTGATCTTTCAACTTTGTAGTAGTAAGTAGACATTCATCCATCTCTAAGATAGTCCTGTTGCACCGCTCTGCAATACCATTTTGTTGAGGTGTATAGGGAGCTGTCAAATGTTGCTTGATGCCACGAGCCTTCAAGAACTCAAGAAACTCAATAGAAGTAAATTCTCCCCCACGATCTAAGCAGAGAAAAAGAAGAGGCTTAGCAGTTTCATGAACCACCTCTGAGTAGAAGGTATGAAAATGAGAGAAAGCCTCACTCTTCTGCTAGAGAAAATAGACCCAAGTCTTCTGAGAGAAATCATCGACAAATAGCTAGAAATAGCGACATCCCTGAAAAGAAGCAAGAAGAGGTCTGCAAAGATCAGTATGAACAAGAATAAGTGGTTCTAAGCCATGATAAGTACTAGACTGAAAGGTGTCTCAATGTTATTTTCCTGCAAGACAGTTAGAATAGACAGGCATAGAAGACAAAGAAAGAGAAGGAAGACCTCGTACCATCATATGAGAGCTCAACTGAGAAAGTGATGTAGCAAAAACATGACCATATCTATAATGCCAGATGGAGGTGGATGCCATTGTAGAAGCACAAAGCACAACACTTGAGGAGGAAGCTATATCAAGTGCAAAAAGATGCCCCTACTTGAAACCATGGGCAAGGATGATTCCATCTTTTGAGATGAGACAAGTTTTAACACAATCCTTGACTTGAAATTCTACCTTAAGGCTATGATTTAAAATTTGACTAACAGACAAAAGATTGCTACCAAAACTAGGAACATAAAGAACATTGGTCAGAGAGAAAATTCTTGTGTTAAGAGGGATGGTAACTATAGCAATGCCTTTAGCCACATACTCCTTGTCACCAGCAATATGAATGAGATCACCAATAGGTGTAGGATTCAAAGTATCAAACAACCCTTTGTCCCCAGTCATATGTTTACTAGCACCATAATCGATCAGCCAAACATCACGTGATGATGGAGTAGTTTGGGAGACAAGCAGCAGATTTAGAGTTATACGAGGAGTAGGAGTATCCTCATCATGAGACCCATAAGAGATCTCATCTTGTTGGATAGCAACATTTCTATGTTGATGACATCTACGAGAGCATCCATGAGGTTGGCGAGAATGACTGTGACTAGAAGAGCTCTCTTGACTTGAAGAACTTTGAGTAAGACCATTGTACCAGCATCACTCTGTATTATGAGTATGAGTATTAAAAATGTGGCACCATCGAGAAGAAGACTTATGTTGGGAAACTAGTGAAGGAGATGATGGTGGTGGCAATTGAGGCAAAGGCTCTAAACGAGCTTTGTGGCTATGTTGGCGGTGAGAGACAAGAGCTTTTTCCTCAAATTCCTCATGTAAAGAGTGAAGAGGCTCTTCTTTTTGAAGTAAGTTTAGTAATTCTTCAAATGATACTTGTTGTTTGGTAATGTTCAGGGTAGTGATCAATGTCCTGAACTTAGGAGGAAGAGCACCCAAAGTAATATGAATGAGGAGTTTATCTTCAGCTATTTCACCAAGAGTAAAGAGTTCTGCACAAGGAACAGATACATGACACAAGAAATCTACAATTTTCTGACCACTTTTCACATGAAGAGTATGCAATTTAGATTTTAAATGAAGTACCTTGGACTGATTCTTCACCTCTAAAATTGTGGAAAGAGCATCCCAAGCTGCTTTAGATGTGTCTGCATCTTGGACATAGGGTTGAACCTCATCAGATATACTGAGAGTGATAAGAATTAATGCTTTGGAATTAGTTTTTTCAAACTTCTTCTACTCATCAGGATCACTTGAACGTTTAGAAGCACCAGTAACAATGCCCCACAAATCCTTGAACTGGAGAATGGTGTGCATCTTGGTTTTCCATGCAACATAGTTACTACCTTTAAGAAATTGAGTATCTAACAAGAGAATTTTCAGTCCAGACATGATAAAAGACACAAAAAAATAAATATTTTATTAATCTTCTCAATTGGGGAACAACACTTTATGAAAACAAAAATACTAGGATAATGCTTTAAGGAAAAAGAGAATGGAGATGGGCACGGTATGCACATGTAGTGAGACGGGGACACTTTTGTGGGTGTTCTACCTCATCTTCATCATCTCCATCATAACCAACCTCAAGTTGTCTTTGAAACTTGTTAGCTTAACAACAAACATCAAATACAAACCAATGGAGGAGCCCTTTCCGAATCAATTCATCAAACCCTAGATTCCCAATATTTTGAAGAGCATCAATCAAGGCAAAATAAAAACTTGCATTATCACTAGAAGCACAGTGTGTTTCTTGATTACTTGCAACATTGCAAGCATCATCAGAAGATGATGACATTTAGAAAGTAGATTGATGTCATAGAATGGGAACATAGTCACCAAATGGAAAGAGACTGCAAAAGAGAATAAGAGCCCAAAGAAAGATAATACCAACCTACAAGTCTACCAGCACATTGTTCTTTTGCAAGAAATGCTTACAAGAAACAGTTAAAGAAACTACTAGAAACTGTAGTTTTGTATAATGTGTGCTTCTGCTACCAGCCTACCACTAGTGATAAATAGTGAATGATGACTATGGTGGTGCTCTAGTTGCCCAATGTTCCACCAGCAAGAAACATTGAAAAACCCATGTGGTGATGAAAGATTGCCTTCCACCAGTGCGTGACTCCATGTAAACGCTGTGTGCCAACAAGAAATAGTGATGAAAACAACTGTCTTGCACTAGCATGTGAGTCCATGTGAACTCCGTGTGCCAACAAGAAATAGTGATGAAAAGACTACCTTGCTCCAGTGCATTACTCCATGTGCCAGCAAGAAATGGTGATTTAAGACTGTGCTCCGGTCTCCTAGCCTTCCACCAGTGTGTTCTACCGGTTGTACTCCGATCTACTAACTTGATCTACTAGTGTAGTCCTCCAGCACATTCTACCAGCAAAGCTTACTATTGCTAGCACCTAGATCAACATTGTGGCTACAAAGGTTATCCAGTGTTCTCTCTAATACCATTTTGTTGAGGTGTATAGGGAGCTGTCAAATGTTGTTTGATGCCATGAGCCTTTAAGAACTCAAGAAACTCAGTAGAAGTAAATTCTTAGAGTGGTGCAACAGGACTATCTTGGAGATGGCTCGATGTCTACTTGCTATTGAAAAGTTGAAAGATCGGTTCTAGGTAGAAACAGTTCGTATAGCAGTATACTTTCTTAATTTGGTGCTTGTCTCCCAAACTATTCCATCATCACGTGATATTGGCTAATCGATTCTAGTGCTAGTAAACATATGACTAGGGACAAAGGGTTGTTTGATACTTTGAATCATACACCTACTGATGATCTCATCTATATTGTTGATGATAAGGAGTATGTGGCTGAAGGCATTGGTACTATTACCATCCCTCTTAACACAAGAAGTTTCTCTCTGACCAATGTTCCTTATGTTCCTGGTTTTACTAGCAATCTTTTGTCTGTTAGTCAACTTTTAAATCATAGCCTTAAGGTAGAATTTCAAGCCAAGGATGGTGTTAAAACTTATCTCATCTCAAAAGATGGAATCATCCTTTCCCATGGTTTCAAGCAGGGGCATCTTTTTGCACTTTATACAACTTCCTCCTCAGGTGTTGTGCTTTGTGCTTCTACTATGACATCCACATCCCTCTGGCATTACGGATATGGTCATCTTTCTGCTACATCACTTTCTTAGTTGAGCTCTCATATGATGGTATGAGGTCTTCCTTCTCTTTCTTTGTCTTCTATGCCTATCTATTATGATTGTCTTATAGGAAAACAACATTGAGACACCTTTCAGTCCAGTACTTATCATGCCTCAGAACCACTTGCTCTTGTTCATACCAATCTTTGTGGACCTCTTCCTACTTCTTTTCAGGGATTTCATTATTTCTAGCTATTTGTTCATGATTTATCTCAGAAGACTTGGGTCTATTTTCTCCAGCAGAAGAGTGAGGCTTTCTCTCTTTTTTGTTCCTTCTACTCAGAGGTGGTTCATGAAACTGCCAAGCCTCTTCTTGTTCTCTGCTCAGATCATGGGGAAGAATTTACTTCTACTAAGTTTCTTGAGTTCTTGAAGGCTCATGGCATTAAGAAACATTTGATTGCTCCCTATACACCTCAACAAAATGGTATTGCAAAGTGGCGCAATAGGACTGTCTTGGAGATAGCTCAATGTCTACTTGCTACTACAAAGTTGAAAGATCAATTATGGGCAGAAGTAGTTCGTACAATAGTATACTTGCTTAATCAAGCTCCACTAAGGCCGTCACAAATAAAACACCTGAAGAAGTATGGAGTGGCCACAAACCATCTATTTCACATTTATGAGTGTTTGGTTGTACAACATATATGCTTGTCCCAACTCAAAAATGAAAGATTCTTGATTCTCGAACTCTCCCTGTATATTCCTAGGCTATAGTTCCGAGTCTGAGGCTTATCATCTTATGGATCCCATGACCTACCATATTATTATTAGCAGAGATGTGGTCTTTGATTAATATTGTTTTTCATCTCCACTGCACACTCCTATCACTATTCCTATGACTTCTCATAAGACTCTCTCACCCTTAGATGATGAGATTGATCCTTCTTCTCAACTAGATGGGGAAGAAGAATTACATAGTGATTTCTGTGTGGATTTGGGTATTTTGGAGGCTCCTAGTCAACCGAAACCACATCCAAAATGGGTTCAGAGTACACTTCATGAATCTCACCTAAGTTCTCCTCCAAATCTCTCTATAGGCATTAGAACCCATAGCCAAACACATAAGGAGATCACCCGTAATGAGGTCAATTTAGCCTTAATGTGCTCGATTGAGAACAGTGTTGAACAAGATACCATATGTGAGGATCTCAATCTACCCCATTGGAAGCATGCCATGGATGTGGAGTATGAGTCTCTACTCAAGAATCATACATGGACACTTGTTGATGTGTCAGCTAGCAAGAAACCCATAGGCTGGAAGTGGGTTTTCAAAACTAAATACAAGGCAGATGGATCTATTGAAAAGTATAAGGCACTTCTCGTTGCAAAGGGATATGCTCAACAGATAGGAATAGATTATGAAGAAACCTTTGCTCCTACTAAAAAGTTCAAAACCATCAGAATTGTGTGTGCTGTAACTATGCAACACGGATGGAAGCTTCACCAGATGGATGTTAAGAGTGCTTTCTTAAATGATGATCTTACAAAAGAAGTCTACATGATCCAACCTGAAGGTTTCATTGATCAACACAATCCTCTCAAGGTATGTCACCTAATAAAGTCTTTATATGGGCTTAAACAAGCACCTCAGACTTTGTTTAAGCCCATATAAAGACTTTATTAGGTGACATACCTTGAGAGGATTGTGTTGATCAATGAAACCTTCAGGTTGGATCATGTAGACTTTATATATCCAAAAGGTTAGCACAGAGATTTTTATACTTGTTTTATATGTAGATGATCTTATCATTATAGGAAGCTCAGAGGATCTCATTGATACTATTAAACATGATTTGACTAAATCTTTTGATATGACTAATTTAGGGCTACTACATTTTTGTCTTGGGTTAGAGTTTTGGCAACACAAGCACCATATTTTTATGTCTCAGATGAAGTATGCCAAGACACTCTTGGAAAATTTTGAGATGATTGATTGTAAACCCATGTCTACTCCAATGGAACAGGGTTTAAAACTCTCTAAATTCCAAGATTCTTGTCATGTAGATGCAACTCTTTATCGACAACTTGTTGGGGGTCTCATTTACTAGATGTGTACCAAACTAGATTTATGTTTTGCTGTCAGCTATTTATCCTGGTTTATGCAAGAACCAAAACAATGTCATTAGGTGGAAGCCAAATATGTTTTGCAGTATGTTCAAGGCACTCTTTCGTATGGTTTGGAATATAAGCAGAATGATACATTTTTCTTGCAAGGATATGCTTACTCAGACTATTTTGGATTTTTAGATGATCGAAGATCAACTTCAAGATATATCTTTCATCTTGGATTTGGCCCTATTTCATGGATGAGAAAGAAGAAACTTGTTGTTTCTCTTTCATCCACCAAAGCTGAATGAGTTGGACAAGAAGCTATTCATGAGGTAATATGGTTACGTCGTATTTTAGTAGATTTGGGTATCTCAGAAGATCCACCCCCAGTTGTGTTTTGTGACAATCAGGGTGTATTGAAGCTTGTCAAGAATCTTATTTTCCATGAGCGCATCAAACATATTGAGGTTGATTGTTATTACACTCGAGAACAGGTGATCGAGCATAATGTTCAACTCCATTTTTGTCCCTCTACTTCACAGGTTGTTGATATAATCACTAAGCCTCTTGGCAAAGTGAAATTTGAACTCTTTAGAGAGTTTATTTGTATACCTAATATATTAAGGGGGGAATGTTAGAATAATATATTAGTTAGTGTTTATGTTCCGTAGTTAGGTTTATCAGGTTGGTTATTCTATTTAGCAACCAACTCGTCTTCTTTTTATTCACGTTCTCTGTATGTTTGATTCACTACAATATACAATCTTCTTTGTTCTAACTCTTCAGTTTGGTGGGAAAGAAACAAAATAATTTTCTAGAAGGAGATCATGCCAATTGACAATTTTTGTGCTCAAATTAAAAATTCTATCTCATAGAACCTAAATATGTATACAAGAAAAATAAAATCACTAGTATCCACATTCACTTCAAAAGATGCAAGGATCATGAATGAGTGGAAGCAAGTTAATATTTCTTTAAAGGGTTTTCTTTTGTGAAAGCATTCAAAAGAAGGAATTAGGCTTTAGGATAAATGTGAAAAACCAAATGAGTAGTTCATTAAGTTAAGCTTTGGTGAGGCATCAAAAGGGAATCCAATCAAATTAGGGGTAGGTTGTGTGATTAGGGACACAAATGAGAAAATCATAAAGGAAATGATTACAAGATTACCTAATATATCAAACAATATAGTAAGAAATTGTACATTGAGGGGGATTCACAAATAATATTTTTTAACTGCAGTATGTCCTAGGGGAAGTGTGGGAGTTGTAGCCAAGAAATTGTAACTATAGTATGTCATAGGGGAAGTGTGGAAACTATAGCCAAGATTGGAATACTATAATGTGAGTCACTACTTTAGCAAGGCTAATCAGATGGTTGATTGGTTATCTAATGAGTAAATAAACCTAGAGAAAGGTTATCGAGTGTTTGATTTGGATATTCTAATATATGTACCTTCAAGGAAAAGAGCTATCCTATAGTTTCTAATAAGTTAGTAGAGGAGATTAACATGACAAGAAATGACAAGATATAGTATTGGGAAGTGACAACAGGGCATAAGTGGGATAGTGTTAGTAAGTGCAAGGAGACATGATTGAAAAATAAAATTTTGTGTAAGGATACATGATTGGTAAATAAAATTAGTAGATGTCTTGAAATTGCATGATTGGGTACATAAGGAACATCATGATAATTAGTTGGCACTCCATTCTAAGTTTGATGATTAGTTTTCTTTAGGTAGAATTTAAGGGTGATGTATATTAAAGGGTCCAATTATCATGCCACATATAAAATCATTCTAAGGTCCAATAATTTGGTGGTACCAGAGTGGTGATTTGATGTGATGGCCTTCAAGTCTAAATTGGGATGTTGAGTACTTTGTTCTAAGTACACATAGCTTCTTACCTGAATAGATCAGCTTTTGAGGTAAGATGAAAGTGTATGAGGTGACTCTATGATATATGGGAATTAAATTTCACATGGCATGCAATCATTTTGCATTTAAGGGAAACTATCCTACAGAGTTTCACATGCATAAGGTGAGGTGTCCCATTATTACAACATCACCTAGTTTTCACTTAAATACCTCTAGTTAGAGAAGGTTTTAGTACAAGATTATTTCTACTTTCTTTTCCTTTCGATGAGGTGGGTGTTTGGTTTTGTGAGGTGGAGCTTCTAGTGGTGGTCTGCAACTTTTTGTGAGCTAGTGACATAATGGAGTATCGTCCCTTGAATTTAAGGAGTTGTCTCCCTGTTCACCAATCTAAAGTCCCCATTTCAAGTGTTGTCCTTCGACGTTATATGCACAAAGTATTTAAATTGTGTCCATGGGATGTTGAACAAATGATAAGAATAATCATAGGGGATGAAGTTCTCATTCTTAGGGCACCAAGATCCCTATGTCACTCATAGGTATCCTCAATTTTTCTGTCTAATTGCTTTGATGTAGTCCCAGATTATCAAAGTAGAATGAGGTTGGAAAATGTGCTAATCACTAAATATTTCTACTCAGTGGATGTGTTAGATGTGACCATAAGAGGGTATAGCATATTAGACTCTGATGTCTAGGAAGCATGTTTGTTCTTGTCAAGTACCTATAGAAAAGACTAGAGTTTGCTAGGTTCTTTGACATTGTGAAACTGAGAATGAAAAGTACATATAATAAGTACTTCAAAAGGGAGCTTTTGGCCCTGTTTGAGGTTATCATATCAGCTACAATATCCAATACCACTAGACTATTTGATGTGGTCTGATTTCTCTTGAAATATAATGCATATGGTACATCTTTCCATCCTCTAGTGTAACCGCAACTCATTAAGGGTGGAACATCAAATGAATCTAACTT
>BSBK01014663.1:15000-46416 GCA_027943335.1 Chamaecyparis obtusa | reverse complement strand
ATATATATATATTATATATATATATATATATATTATATTATATATATACTGTATATTATATATATATATATATATATATATATAGGATTATAAGTCACCAGGAGTCGAGCATCTATTTTTAATGGTAAGCCCTGGTGAGCTTAGGAGTGCCTGGTTAGAGGCTTGAGAGTGTTAATTTGAAGGTTATATGCAGGGGTTTGAGTACTGTACAAAAAAAGTATAGTTCCAGGTAAGGTATAGATATATATTATTGTGATAGGAGATTTGTGAACTCACCAATCCATTTGGGTGAGATTCAATCAAGAATACAATCTAGTCCTAGGAAATAGGTCTTTTAGCCCTATTAGGCCTAGAATATAGGAATCATGTGTACGGATAACCTAGGAGACTAAAACTTGCATAATCCTTTGTAAAATAAAAAAGGGTATCCAAATCCCTAATTATTTTGGTATGTGTTTTGAGAATTTTTGGAAAGAAGTGACAAAGGTCTCTGCAAAAGGCTACAAGGAAATAGGCCTAATTAGGCCTCCTTAATGTGAAACCTTGAACCTGGTGAAAAAGGGCTTGAAGACCCTATCAAATGGATTCAAATGGAAGCATTGGAAATGTTTCTAGCAAGTTAGACACCCCTGCAATGAAATAGGAATGTTTGTGAGGAGTTGGCACTTAGATCCTTCTAAGTGTAGGAGAAGAAGTGAAGTATCTACATGGTGTTAGTCCTCCAAGGTGAAGCACATAGTGTTGGGCTCTTGGAGAGGAGTTAGATAAGGCCTTAGTTAATCATCTAAGCCTTTGGGGGATGCTAGAGAAGATTAGGATCATTGGTAGAGACAAGATAGGTCTCTTAGAAGTTGTGCAAGGAAACCTTGGAACACTCACATCACAAAGGAGAAGGAAAAGGATAAATAAGAGAAGAAATAATAAAATATACAAGTACTATACAACAACATTTGATGTCAATTTATCTATTGGAAAGAGTGTACACATTGAAAAGAAGTCAAAGATGAGAAAGCATAGAAAGGAGATATTTGACTTGAGTAAACATATTGTGATTCCTAAGGTAGACATCTCCACCCTAAGACCTAAGGAGCTATCTGAATTTGGGAGATCTACTAAAGATGAAAGTAGAACAAGATAAGTTACTAGAAAAGAAATAGAAAAATGATGTGCTAGAAGGGTGAACCCACAATAGTGGGTTACACTTTTTTGCCTAAACGGACACTGAATTATACATTTTGAAAAAAACTTTCAAATTGAGATGTAAATTATCGTTGAACCATTAGAAATCGAAGGATGAAGTAAATTAGAGTCTTTTAGGATGTTTTGTATAGATTCTAAATATATATATTTTAATTTTCTTTGAATTTATTAGAATTCTTTTTTCTTTCTCCCAGAAAAACTGGTATGGTGTTGAAAACATCATTTTCAAATAGTAACATTATTTTCATAGAGCATAACAATTTTTTTGTAAAATAGATATGAATGTGATTCTTTCAAATTTAGTTTCATAACATCCACACAAAGGGCATGCAATTAGTTTGACGACATTATCATGATTATTGCATATTTTATTAAGGTTTGAAGTTGACTAAACCATAATTCTAGCATACCTTAACTACATAGCTATAACTTCTTGTGTATTTATAAAATTTCAAAAATAAAAAATTCATAGAAAGTAGACTCAAAGAAGGACGGCGCTATTATTTTTTCAAAAAAAAAAAACCCATTTTTACTATTTTTCCATTGAACGTCCAAACTTAGAGGTTTATATTTGATAAAAAGCCTACATTTGCTTAATGTCAAAAATTATACTCCTAATAAATTCAAAAATAATCAAATATATAATGTTTAGAAAGCTAGTTTTGAGTACTTATTGTATGCAAAAGGAAATCTTCTTATTCTTCCATTTGATCACCGCACTTGAGGCCCGAAGCCATGAAATTCTCAGAATTTCTTCATAACTTGCAAACATGGCCTTAACCGGGTACTTTCGATCAAAAATTTGGACTTTCGATTAATGTACTTTCAATTTTAATGCAATTTTTAACCATCACTAACCTACTTTTGATAGAAAGTCAACTTTGACTTTTGATAGAAACCCAGGTCAACCTATTGGTGTCTTTCGGGTTAATACCCATTACATATAAATAAATGTATATTTTTCTCATTTCATTAATTCAAAAATCGTAAAATAATTTGCATTTAGGAGAAGGAAGACATTTTGGCATGGAACAATTTTGTAAGTTGTGATGGGAAATAAAAAGAGAAGTCTAAACAAGAGTACATGACATTATTCAGAAGAGACTGAAGAAATATTGTCAATTTGGTTGAGTTGAGTACATAGATGTTGTCATTATGGAAACATATGATCCACATGAAGATTGCATAGGTCAGAGAGCAAGTATAGAAGAGCACATTGCAAATTTGTCTAAGTGTAAGACAATGTTTTCACAAGTGCACTAGGATACAATTTTTGTTTGTGGCATTGACTGGAGTAAGTTCAATGCTTGCACACTTGAACATAGACTCTATGATGTCTATTGATCACCCATCTTAGAGCGCAAGTCAGTATGGCATGTATAGAAATAGTTATGGCAGTTTTACTAAAGACGGTGTTAAGCCGACAGGACAAAATATGAAGGTAGAAATTGGTAAAGAGTAAGGGATTATTTTGTTTATCAAAATAATGTCTTAACAACATAAAGGGATGACATCCTAGATGTTAACCCTTAGATAAAGACATTTTTGTAACATGGAAGCCGACCATGTAAAGTTATTAGTCTTTATAACTTATATAAATGTAATTGTAAATTGTAAGAAGGAATAGTGGTAGTGATGTAATGATGTAATATGCTAGATATATGATAGTGATAGTGAAAGAGCATGGAAGTGATATTGATGCAAGTAGTATAAGGTTATGTAATTTAACCTCATTTTGTAATAAGTGTATATTGTATATTACTTGTTTGGGTAGTGGGCTCATCTAGTAATCACATTTTGTACTACCAACTCCTAACAGGGTTGAGGCTTCTAACAAGTCCTATAGTCCCTTAATAAGGACCGATACACTATATGCTTGTAATAGACTACTAACAGGGTCAACATCCTTAACAAGATACTTTTTATTAGTGGATCTTTGTGGGTACCCATACCCACTGGGGTTTTCCCTTGGCCAGGGTTTCCTCGAGAACAAATCATGTGTTATGAGTTGTTTAGTTTTATTGCTATGCATGTTGTTTAGCTCTTATGTTATGCATGTGTAAAGATAATATGTTATATCCATTATTGGGAAAAAGATAAAGTTTGTAGAATACTAATTCACCCCCCCCCCCCCTCTCTGTATTCCCTATTTCTAACAATTGGGATCATAGCTTAGTTACTAAGAAAAGAATCATTCAAGGAAAGCCTAGCAGCTTGAGTAAGATCTCTATGGATATGGATCAACTACAGAAGAATCTTGAAGAAGCTCTTGAATAGATTGATATGCTTACTAATGAAAGAGACACTCTAAAAAGAAATATGATGATGCAAAGAACCTTATTGAGAAACTGAAAAAGAACTTGGAAGATTGAAATCTGCAAAGGAATCCAAAATTCTTATTGAAGATTGTGATGACAATTTAGAAAAATAAAATGAGAATCTTAAGCATGAACTAAAGATAACAAATTTGAAGCTTAGTTTGAAAGATGGAAATAGCAAGAATGAAGAAAATCCGAAATCTGAGAATAAAAGGTTGAAGATTGAAAATGAAGGACTGAAATCTAAAGTTAGCAAAGTAACAAATGATGAAAGCAAGGAACTAGATCTGAAAGAATCTGAAAGCATAGATGAGAAGAAGTTAGATGAGATTAACAAATCTAAAGACACACCTAAAGAAGAAGAATCACCAAAGCAAGAGGAATCACCCAAATGTATGAAAAGAGAATTCAAAGGTAGATGTTTTGGTTGTAATACTATTGGTCATATGAAGATAGATTGCATAGGTAAGCAATTTAAACCTCTTAATGGTTATTGTTATAATTATCATGGTTTTGGACATAGAGCTATTGAATGTAGGAAACCTAAATTTATTGAGAATAACAATAATAGTAGAATGTTTAGGAATACTAATAATGTAGATAAAAAACCTACTGAAGATATGAATAGAAGAAATGGGAGTAGTATGTTATAGATCCAACAAATTGGACACATTGCTAGAAACTGTTGATCACAAATCAATCCACCTAGACAAAGATATGGGAACAATGGAATTGTTTGTTAGATATGCAATAGGATTGGACATATAGTAAGGTTTTGCAAAATGACAATGGATTTTTTCATCCTAACCCTAACCCTAGAAATCATGCAAGAAGAAATGAAGATGCAAGTAATAGACAGAAAGTTTGTTGTAGTAATACAGATGAAGTGAAGTTTGTTAGAAGCACAAATCAAGAAGATATATTCAACATTGAAGGTAATCTAAAAGGTGAAGTATCAAGTGGTAAGAATGAATCTTTACGTGACCTATCTCAAAGCACTTAATTTATGAAAATTATAGTAGATTAGGAACTTAGAATTAGTATAGAAGTATATTTATGATGAATTAAGTCTTGCATAGTTAATGTAAGGTAGATTATGATGTACTAATGCTATGCTTAAGAGAGAAAAATAAAATATTATGTTTTGCGAGATCACAAGAATTTTTAAGTTTTGCGGGTAACATAAACAAATTTTTGGAAAGAACGACAAAAGAATTGAATGTGATGTCAGACCTAAGTGAGATTGAAGTAATAAAAGGTTATGATCGGTGTTATTTGATCATCAAAGTGAATTGAAGTATTCAGGAGATCAAAGAAAAGTGATTGGAAGCTTTTTGCAATGATTTGGTGAAAGATTGAGCGTTGAATCTACGCAAGCCATAAAATCACAAAATTGAGGTATTTTACTTGGCAGATCTGTGAATCGGTATAAGGAATTTGAAGTAATTATGGATCTATCTTTAATTCACAATGTTAGAGATAAAAATAGACCTAGAATGAAGAGGGAACCAATAGAACCCTTGGAAGAAGACCCTAGGTTAGCATTATCATCCATACCAAATGAAGTTTTGCATTTGGAAAATGTAATGAGTTATCTTGGATGCAAGTTAGAAATCATTAGTGATAGAGATTTCACCAATGAGTATCAGAAGATTTACAACCAAGTTATGTCATTGAAAGAAGGATATGATCATTTGAAAGATAATGAGATTGTTAAGTATGCATTACAGTATGATTTTGATAATGAAGAATGCACTAAATTATCTTGAGTAGAATTCACAATGGAAAGTTTTGGCTAGAAGATAGAGTGATAGATATTATAGCTGATCTGATTCATGATGTCACTAGATTATCTAAAACTAGTGCTATTCCTTTGAATGAGAAAAACATGAGGAAAATAGTCATGGACAACATAGATTCATCCTATAATGGTAGAGGAATTGTGATTAGTAAGATCAAACAAGATGATGTGAGATACTTATGCAAGATCCTAACCACTAAGTTTTGTACAAATTCAAGAGAAGATGATATGGCAACTAGAATGGTACATATTGCTTATTTGATGTGTGTTGACAAGGGTACCAATTGATATGTGTGAAATTCTGAGAATTCAATTGTTTGAAAACTTGCAGAAGATTAAGAAGACAAAGTATGCACAATTTACATTTTCATCTTTGGTCACTTACATGTTTTTCCACCTATTGAGAAGATTTCCTTACACCATTGCAAATGATTGGAATGATGGACAAACTACTACAGAAAGGATAAATAAAGTGTATATGAGACATGTTATTGACAAAGTGAATGAGAGTACTATGTTAGTGATGAAGACATTTCAGAACTTGGTAACTAGCAGATCAAGGATCCCATAGTCTCTTGTGGAGAAGTACAAGGATGATATATGTTTCATGGTTGACACTAACTTTACCTATATTGAAGTAGTGGAACCTAGAATTGAGTTCATAGACCCTCTTGGCTATGAGGTATCTGAGGTAGAAGCAGAACAATATATCAGTAGGTTACTTAAGTGTAAGTTGGGCACTCAGTGTAAAAGATTGGAACTTTTGAAGACAACATCAACTCTGCAAAAGCTACAATTGAACAAAAGCAGTCTAAGAAGAGAGTTGACAGCACTATCAAGAAAATATTGAAAGATTCAGGAATGACAGAACAAGAATTTTTAGTAGCAAAGTGGATAGTGGCAGCAATCAAAGATATTGGAGAAAAAGAGGTCTTGATTGTACCACCCTTTTCATCAAGTGTAGATTAGTAGGAAGCTACACAAGTCAAGGTGAAAGTAGAGGAACGAGAGAAGGAACAAGTAGCAGACAAACCTACTAGATGCTCTTCCTCCACACCTAGCAAGAGAATGAAAGAAATTGCTACTGGACTAGGAAAGAGACATATGACTCTAGTACAACCTATTCCAAGAAAAGTTGTAGAAGTTAAAGATGATGACACTACAGTTAAGAAGAAGACATGGAAACCTAGAGTTGAGAGAGTGAATGAAGAAATTATACAAGATGGAGATTTCACTAAGATGAACAAGTACTATAATCTTTATGACTATTCAGATAGACTAAATTTGGAAAATGCTATTGTAAAGCATATGATTTTGGCAAATAAGAAGTTTGAATCTATTCAAGGTCAGATACCTGATGATTTGTGTAACAAACTTGTAAATAGAAAGAAAACAACTTTTGAAGAAGACAAAACTATAAGAGAGAATCTTGTAAGAAATCTTTGTGAGGTAAGAGATGATGGATATCTTAAGAAAATCCTAAAGGCCTTAAGCACCCATCTGAGAGCCAAAAGGAGAACCATTCTAATTATGGGAGGTAGATATGTAGAAGTTAATTTTGATACAGAGCAGGCAATTATCAAAGTTATGGAAAAAAATTATTGGAGAGCCATCAGTTGCAACAAAGCAAGTAGAATAAGCAAAACAAGAGGATATTGCCTCTCCTCTAGCCATAAACATTGAAGATGAAACCATTAATGTAGAAGGAACGAAGATCACCTTGGATACTAATGACAATGTATTCAAGAATTTAGAGAGCATTGTTGACAATTCGGCTCTTGATGAACCATATAAAACTAAAAAAGGAGAACAGACCCAAACTATCAATGAAGAACCTAAAGAGACTGAGATTCAAGCACCCCTTCCTACCAAAGAAGACATCAGTCTTACTCCTGAGATGGGAAGAAGAAGGAAATTGGATCTTTATTTGAAGATTTGGGAAAGGAAGTTGATGATGATGATCAGTTGGAATTGATCACTTCTTTAAATAAAATCATTGGCAAGAATAAGAAAGTGAATAATCTTGAAGGGAGTTTGAAGGAACTAACTAAGAAGTTACAAAGCATTGTAACTAAAAAAATTACTGAGGTAGACCCTTTGGAGAAAGTGAAGAAGGTAATGAGCACTTTTGACAATGAATTTACAAACCTATCTGATATTGCAAAAGTGAGAGCTCAAGTAGCCTATGAGGCTAAAATGCTTTTGAACATCAGTCAGAATATCAAGAATGATATTAATAGTCTTGATATCTGTATCAAGGAGTTGAGGAAGCATTTGGAAATAGGAAAATCTTTGTACATACAGTGTACAAAACCAGAGATTGTGACAGCAGAAGAAGATCAGAAGATGAAGTTGAAGGAAGCAAAGATTCAAATTGAATCTAACCTTCTTTCTAAACCTAATGTGAAGGTATGTGATGTTGAGAAGAAAGTTTGGAAGCTTTATGATGAAATAAGAGTTTTGCGAGATCAAAGGAATAGAAAGATGAGGAGACTCACTCTTTTGAGAGAACATACTTCTATGAAGTTAAGTGTTATTGAAGAACAATTAGAAGAATGTCTTTCAGCTAAAACATCTTTTCGGAAGTTTAACTTTGAGAACCTTCAAGCTTGTCAAATAGCATCTTATGGACTGAGCACCCTACTCAATGTGGTAGATTCCATTAAGAAATCATGGGAGAAGGAGATAGAAGCTATGAAGATTGATTTTTCAGACTTTGTTGCAAGCCTACCAGCTTTGCAATAAGAAATTAAGGTATAATCTTTTTTGTGATACAATTTTGTAGCCCTCCCTACTTTAGTTTTTCATTGTTGTCAAAGGGGGAGAGATATACAGTAGAAAATTGATTGTATATGATATGGATTGATACTCTTAGTGGGAGTATAGTATTAGAGATTATATTTTGAGGATTTATAAGGATAGTATATATATCTTATACTATGGCCACAATTTTGAAACAATTTTGAGATTTTGAGCTTGTAAACTTAGCCAATTTTCTGATATGTTGCCACTAATGACAAAGGGGGAGATTGTTGGAAATTTGGCTGTGTTGAGTACATATATGTTTTCATTATGGAAACATATGATCCACATGAAGATCACACAGGTCAGAGAGAAAGTATAGCAAAGTGCATTGCAAATTTGTCTAAGTGTAAGACAGTGTTTTCACCAGTGCACCAGGATACAGTTTTTGTTTGCGATGTTGACTAGAGTAAGTTCAGTGGTTGCACACTTGAACATAGACTCTATGATGTCTATTGATCACCCATATCAGAGTGCAAGTCAGTATGACATGTATGGAAATAGTTATGGTAGTTTTACTGAAGACAGTGTTAAACTGACATGACAGAATATGAATGCAGAATTGGCAAAGAGTTAAGGGATTATTTTTCTTATAAAAATAATGTCTTAACAATATAAAGGGAAAACATCATATATGTTAAACCTTAGATAAAGTCAGTCTTGTAATATGGTAGCTGACCATGTAAAGTTATTAGTCTTAATAACTTGTATAAATGTAATTGTAAATTGTAAGAAGGAAGAGTGGTAGTGATGTAATGATGTAATATGCGAGATATATGATAGTGATAGTGAAAGAGAAGTGAAGCAATATTGATGCAATCAGTATAAGGTTATGTACTTTATCCTCATTTTTTAATCACTGTATATTGTACATTACTTGTTTGGGTAGTGGGCTCATCTAGTAATCATATTTTGTACTACCAACTCCTAACAAGGTTGAGGCTTCTAACAAGGCCTATAGTCCCTTAATCAGGATTGATACACTATATGCTTGTAATAGACTCCTAACAGGGTCAACATCCTTAACAAGATGCTTTTGATTAGTGGATCTTTGTGGGTACCATCGCCACCAGGGTTTTCCCTTGGCCAGGGTTTCCTCGAGAATAAATCATGTGTTATGAGTTCTTTAGTTTTATTCCTATGCATGTTGTTTAGCTTCTTATGTTATGCATGTGTAAAGATAATTTGTTATATCCATTATTGGGCAAAATATAAAGTCTATAGAATAATGATTCAACCCCCCACCCTCTCAATATTCCCTATTTCTAACAAGAAAGACTACGTGAAGAATCACGAAAAAGATATTATTGTACGAAACAAGGTATGTCTAAGTTGTCTCTCTCTCGATATTTTAAGTTGATGGTCAGGACATGTCTTAATGTTCATCATGTAAATGTCATATTGTAATACCTAATTTTAGAGCTAATTAGACCTAATAAGACTAATTATTAGCAATTAGGACCTATTGGGACTAATTAGATATCTAACTAGACCTAACTAGATCTATTAGGACCAAGTATACCTAACTTGGACCCATTAGGACCAATTAGACCTAATTTGACTTAATTAGACCAATTAAGACCTAATTTGGCTTCATTAGACTAATTAGGACCTAATTAGACTCAATTCTAGACTAATTAGGACCAATTAGGACCCAATTAAACCCAATTAGACCTATTAGGACCAATTAGGACCTAGTTAGATTCAATTCTAGACCAATTAGGACCTATTATGACCCAATTAGACCCTATTAGACCTATTAGGACCAATTAGGACAAATTAGATCAATTAGGACCTAATTATACTTAATTCTAGACTAATTAGACCAATTAGGAACTAATTAGACTTAATTCTAGACCAATTAGACCAATTAGAACCAATTAGGACCTAATTAGACTCAATTAGACTAGTTAGGAGCTAATTAGACTTAATTTTAGACCAATTAGGACCTATTAGGACCAATTATAACCAATTAGGACCAATTAGGACTTATTTATATACCTAATTACACTTAATTAGACAAATTAAGAACTAATATGACTTAATTAGACCAATTAGGACCTAATTAAACTCATTTCTAGACCAATTAGGACCTATTAGGACCCAAGTAAACCCAATTAGACCTATTAGGACCAATTAGGACCAATTAGACCAATTAGGACCTAATTAGACTCAATTCTAGACCAATTAGTATGTATTAGGACCCAATTAGACCTATTAGGGCCAACTAGGACCAATTAGGACCAATTAGACCAATTAGGACCTAATTAGACTTAATTCTAGACTAACTAGACCAATTAGGACCAATCAGAACCTAATTAGACATAATATGAACCTATTATGACCTGCTAGGACCCAATTAGACTTAATTAAACTAATTCGGACCTAATTAGACATAATATGAACCTATTAGGAGGTCTAATATGACCTATTAGGACCTAATTGGACTTAATTAGACCAATTAGGACCTAATTAGACTTAATTCTAGACTAACTAGACCAATTAGGACCTAATTACCCTTAATTCTAAACCAATTAGGATCTATTAGGACCCAATTAGACCCAATTAGACCTATTAGTACTAATTAGACCAATTAGGACCAATTAGGACCAACTAAGACCAATTAGACCAATTTGGAGGTAATAAGAATTAATTTTAGACCAATTAGGACCTAATTAGACTCAATTAGACCAATAGGAACCTAAGTAGACTTAATTGCAGACTAATTAGACTAATTAGGACCAATTTGGACCTAATTAGACATAATATGAACCTATTATGACCGATTAGGACCCAATTAGACTTAATTAGACCAATTAGGACCTAATTAGACATAATATGAACCTATTAGGAGGTCTAATATGACATATTAGGACCTAATTGGACTCAATTAGACCAATTAGGACCTAATTAGACCCAATTAGACCTATTATGACCAATTAGGACCTAAGTAGACTCAATTCTAGACCAATTAGGACCTATAGGACCCAATTAGACCTATTAGGACCAACGAGGACCAATTAGGAGCAATTAGGACCAATTAAGACCTAATTAGACATAATTCTAGATCAATTAGACCAATTAGGAGCTAATTAGACTGAATTAGACCAATTAAGACCTAATTAGACTTAATCCTAGACTAATTAGACCAGTGAGGACTAGTAAGACCCAATTAGGACATAATTAGATATAATATGATCCTATTATGACCTATTAAGACCCAATAAGACCAATTAGAACCTAATTTGACATAATATGAACCTATTAGGAGGTCTAATATGACCTATTAGGACCTAATTAGACTCAATTATAGACTAGTTAGCACCTATTAGGACCCAATTAGACCCAATTAGGACAAATTAGGACCTAATTAGACTCAATTCTAGACCAATTAGAATCTAATTAGACTAAATTCTAGACCAATTAGGACCTATTAGGACCTATTAGGACCCTATTAGACATATTAGGATGAACTAGGACCAATTAGGACTAATTAGGACCAATTAGACCAATTAGAACATAATTAGACTTAATTCTAGACCAATTAGACCAATTAGGACCTAATTAGACTCAATTAGACCAATTAGGACCTAATTAGACTCAATTAGACCAATTAGGACCTAATTAGACTCAATTAGACTAATTAGGACCAATTAAGACCTAATTAGACATAATATGAACCTATTATGACCTGTTGAGACCCAATTAGACATAATTAGACCAATTAGGACCTAATTAGACATAGTATGAACCTATTAGGAGATCTAATATGACCTATTATGACCTAATTGGACTCAATTAGACCAATTAGGACCTAATTAGACTTAATTCTAGACTAATGAGACCTATTAAGACCTAATTAGACTCAATTTTAGACTAATTAGGACCAATTAGACTAATTAGGACCTAATTAGACTCAATTCTAGACCAATTAGGACCTATTAGGACCCAATTAGACCTATTAGGACCAACTAGGACCAACTAGGACCAACTAGGACCAATTAGGACCAATTAGACTTAATTCTAGATGAATTAGACCAATTAGGACCTAATTAAACTCAATTAGACCAATTAGGACCTTATTAGACTTAATGCTAGACTAATTAGACTCAATTAGACCAATTAGGACCAATTAGGACTAATTAGGACCAATTAGGACCTAATTAAACCTAATTAGGACCCAATTAGACTTAATTAGACCAATTAGGACCTAATTAGACATAATATGAACCTATTAGGACCGAATATGACCTATTAGGACTTAATTAGACTCAATCAGACCAATTAGGACCTAATTAGACTTAATTATAGAGTAATTAGACCAATTTTGACCAATTAGACCCAACTAGGACCAATTAGAACTAATTCGGACCTAATATGACCTATTAGGACCTAATTAGACTCAATTAGACTTATTAGGACCTAGTTAGACTTAATTATAGACTAATTAGACCAATTAGGACCAATTAGACCCAATTAGGACCAATTAGGACCTAATTAGACTTAATTCTAGATTAATTAGACCCAAGTAGACCCAACTACACCTATTAGGACCTATTTTGACTTAACACATGAACCTAGTTAGACCTAACTTCATTCAAAAGTTTTTGTTTAATAATTTTTACTTCATATGTAAGAAATGCTCAAGAAGCACAACCTTCTGAAGTTTGAGAAGGGTCATAACAAGCTCAACAAGCCCAACCTCAAAAAGTTGAAGAAGGGTCATCGTAAGCTCAACAAGCACAACTCTCAGAATATCAAACAAGTACCTCTCTCTCTCTCTCTCTCTCTCTCTCTCTCTCTCTCTCTCTCTCTCACTATCTTGATTTAGTCTCTTATTGGTGAGTATGCATTTTGGGTCTTTCCCCTTAAGAAGTTATTATTTTTGTTGTCTACATGAAGCCTTTGAAGATGACAATGTTGGGCAAGGGGAATCCCATGTTGAAGTAATGAACTTTATAGAAGGGTCAACCCAAGGTCAAATAAGTATGTGTTTCTCTCATTAGTTTATATATTATTACAGGTTTGATATTCAAGCTTGTAAATACTTATTTCATGAAGGTCCCCTTTAGATGAGATATTAAGATATTTTTTTATTTTGTTTGTAGCGGAAGTGCAAGAAACATATGAGAATGATACTCTATTCCAAAAGTTGAAGAGAAAAAATAATCGTAAAAGCATATATCATTTAATTGAAATGAATGTGGAAAAATTGAGAGATTATGCTAAACAACCCATAAATATTACAAAGAGGGCATTGAATAAAAAGTCAAAGAAAATAATTTAAAAATTTGAGAATCTTGGTGCACTTGAAAAAACTCAACTGTTATCAATTACACTTCTTAAAGATGAGTTAAAAGAGCCATTAAAATTGTTGGGTGTAGATGCAAGTTTGAAAAATTTAAAATCATGTAACGTACAAAAAAATATTGTTGATATTGTTAAGGAAGGTTTGCATTCCATTGGAAAAATAACTAGATCTACAGATAGGTCCATTTCAAGAAGAGTGATGTTGACATATATTTTAGATAAAAACATGTCCCAGAGAAGACAAATTTCTTCACTTTAATCTCAGATTGGGTACAGTAGGAAGATAATGACACATTATTTGAAAAGAAGAAGCAATTTGGATGATACTACATTGGAAGGTAATTGGGCACTAATGTGTAGAGCTCCTCAGTCTAATAAGATTAATGAAACAGTTAGGAACTTAGTTACATCATTTTGGAATGATCACACTCGCCCTTCACCAAATACAAGAGACGTTATCAAGAAGAGGATTGGGCCTAAGGAATATTTCTAGCACACAAAACATTGGCTCGATACCACACAACATGAATTATATCTCTCATTCTATAACTCAAATCCTAACATTAAGATTGGACAAACAATGTTTGAAAGATTAAAGGGTTTAGAAAGATGATAGAAGAAAGTGGTGGTTCACAAAATAATTTTTGTAAATGTCCTTCATAGCATCAATATTATGTAACAAATCAATTGATCATGAAATACCTGAAATAGATTGCATAAGAGGAACTTGTCAAACATGTAGGAATTTTGCTAAGTTTCCTTTGAGATTTGAAGATACTAACATGACAAAGATGGTAAAATGTAAGAGATACAAGTATGCACAATATGAAATAAAAGTTGGGAAAGAATCAACAAGGTTGGAATATGTAGAAGACGAGATACCTGTTACAACATTTATGGAGAATTTTCATAAATTGATTCAATAATACAAACGTCACATTTTTTTTGCTAAATGGCAGGCATAATAGTTCCAAATACAAAAAGAAACTTTTCTAGTTGGAACAATTTTATCGGTTGTTGATTTTACAGAGAACTACTCCTTTATTTGTCAAAAACAACTTCAAGAAGAATACTACTATACAAAGCTTGTAACTATCATGGTACATGTGTCCTATCAACATGCACAATTAGGTTTGGATGGAGTTGAAAGTACATATCCAGCACAAGTCATAAAGAAAGAATATCACTTTTACATTAGTGATGATAAGGAGCATGACATACATTTTGTCGAGCATTTCTTTAAGACATTTTTTGGATATTTGGAAAAAAAGGCATCAAAATTGAAAAGCATTTCATTTGGTCAGATGGATGTGCAACACAATTTAAATCAGCAAGGCCATTTTAGGCACTATGTAGATATCATCGATGCCAAAAGATACCACATATTTGGAGTTTCTTTGAGAGTGGACATGGAAAGGGAGAGCATGATGGTGCATGACCTTGTATTGAATGTTTTTAAAGAAAGTATCAACTGGACTATCAGGGATATCATATAAATTATGCTCATGATGCAGTTGAGTGGTGCAAGATGCATTTTGTGGTGCCAAATCATGATAACACATCATCATGATTAGATCAAGTCATACCATTTTGAGTATTCTAGGAGATATCAGGTATTAATTTTCAACATCACTTATTATCTAGTTATAATTTATGTACGTGTGCTTTAAATTTATTGATCATTGTTCAATTAACTTATATATGTATACATTATATATATACATGATTTTAACTTGTCTACAATTTTTACACCTATCTCTCTATTTTTTAGGTGTTGATAGAAGTCAGTCTATGGATGAAAGAGAGTAGACAAAATAAGATCCCTGCATTCAGTTATGAGTACAGATAGTAATGTGTGGTCATTGTACACTAGAGATTACTCATTCTTTTTTTTTACTACATCTATGAAAACTAAAATGAATGTATCAACCAAAAATGTGGATATGTTAGTGAATGGATTTTGCTTCCACTAGATGAACTACAAACACAAATGATGAAGTTTAGGATGAAAGCTTTGACAACATTCCATTAATTTCTATAGATTATGACCATATTTCAGGTTTGATCAAAGTTGGACATGTGTGTTTATGTACATGTTTAAAAAGGATTCATAAACTCAATTCATAAATAAATTTTGTTTAATTTATATTTACAAACCTCAAATTAAAAGTTATCTTTAAATGCAGGACATATTTTTGTAGTAGCAATAGAGCCTGGAAATGTGGAAGGTGTTAGAACTTACTATTTATGTTGTTGCAAGGAGAGGATGAAGCTAACACAAAATGAAACAAATGATGGAATTATGTTTCCCACAAGTTCTAGTACTGTATTTAAGTTTCAGAGCCTGTATTAAACTTGAGTGAGGTTTAACTTCCAATTTTATTATACGTTTGTTTATATGGTTAATTTCACATCTATGTATATATTAACATTGTTGAACTTGTATGTGTAGGTTCAGTTGTTGTGAAAGGAACATATTTGAAGCAAATCAAAATACTTAGCATGGCATTCATTTTGTTGATTATAAACCTAACAATAAGGTTAATCAATATAGCCATCTTATAATTGCCACTGTCCTATCTCTTCTTCATGTGACAAGATGTGGCTACATTCATAAGTGGAGACTTGAGATTGATGACCATGAGAGAATATTATATTTTATTCAAGAGAGAGATGAACCACTTGATGTGGACTAAATCACGCATGAAATATGATTCACAGGCAAGACCAGAGGTTTTCTTAGCTCCATTCTTTCCTAATGGTGCCATAGTGAATGGAGCTTGAATTAAATTAAAAATTCATAATATAGATCTAAAAAAATTCTTACAAATGGATATGATATATTAATTATCTACTTGAATATGAGGTACTCTAATTTATGAATATGAATGTGTACATTGAATTTGCATGTTACATTAGGATGTGCATGTTTTAAATATAAAAACTACTTGAAGTACAACAACATTAAATTAAAAGTATGTGTGTACAGCTATTATTGAATGTACATTTAAATATAAGTAAGATTCAATCAAATATTTAGGTCTCAATTATATAGCTCACATGTGTCAAATTTACATCATTCATAACTTTCATAAACATGTACAATCAAACATCATTCATGTATTGAATCAAATACATGTACATATAAATTTAAAACATAACATTCATATATAATCCAACACTTACACATATAAATTTAAATTAAACACATGTATGTAATCTATTGAAAGTATTGAAAATTTACATTTATAAATTAAAAAATGCATAAATTAAATTTACTTATATTGAAATCACAAGAACTCATGAATAATTAAACATGTATAAAAATTTATCACACATGCACACATATCTAGAGTGAAAGTATATATATAACATCATCAATCATGTGTAGATCAAGTTGATGCAGAACCCTCTGTAGGTCATAAACTAATACAAAATTTTTCAGAGGTCATAACTTTTGACTCAAGTCTGGGTTTTTGCTGAAATTTTTTGGGTGTATGCCTCAGGAGGTACTATTTTTTTTACCAATGATCTTGTATCAATTGGCATCCGTTTTGGCACATTTTTGGGAGCTGAAAGTTTCATTTAGGGCTCTGAAATCAGCTTTTAGTGTTTTTTCTCTAGTTTTTAGAAAGTTTTGTTTTGTAATAAATCCAAATTTATGTTTCTAATCTTGGATATTAGTTGTCAATTAATTCTAACTTATTCGAGGGAATGTTTAGGCAAAAAATCATCTTTTAGGTGTTGTTTCAAAAATTACCAAAAATGGCAAAAAAAATAACTATGGAAAAAGCTGCCAAAAAGGGTAATTTATGGTTTTCTTGATTTTCTAGGTTTTTTGGTTACTGAAGAGTTTGAAAAGAATTATAGAGGTATTCAGTGATGAATGGAAAATATTTAAGGTTTTAAATCTATGTTTATTTGTATTGTAATTGAGTTTTATTGTTAATAAAGAGTGTCATGCTACATCATTTGGTATCAGAGTAGGAAGATGGCTGGGAGAGGAAGAGGAAGAGGAAGAGAAGGTGTCATGCCAATGCAAAGATTGATGATGGATATGCAAAGGCAGGTTGAATGACTCAGTGAGTGAATAGATAATCAAGGAATACAAGGACATAATGAATTTGATGAAGAGGGAAACCGAAGAGGTGCTAACCAAAATGAAGAAAATATAGAAGAGAGGCTGGAAGAAATGAGCTATGAAGATAGAGTTCTCAGGGCTTGGGAAGGAAGGAGTGAAGCAATCAAGATTGATGTGTTAGACTATGGTAGTAGTCTTAAGCCATAAGAATTAATAGACTAGCTAAATGAGATGGGGAAATTTTTTAAATGGAAACCTATGACAGAAGAAAATAAGATGAAGTTTACATGCACAAAATTAAAAGGACATGAAATGATATGGTGGGATCGTCTCCAAAAGGAACAAACTAGAAAGGGAAAAGAAAAGATTTAGACATGGAGCAAGATGGAGAAAAAGCTCAAAGAAAAATTCTTACCCACGGATTATTCACAAACCCTCTTTCACAGGTTCCAGAAATTGAAGCAAAACTTGTCTTTAGTGCAAGACTATAAACATGAATTCTACAAGCTATCCATATGCATAGAGCATCAAGAAAATAAAGAGAAGATGGCTGTTAGATATATGAATGACTTAAAATTCTCCATCCAAGATGAATTGAGCATGCATCGTGTCAACAGTATGGAGGAATCCTACCAATTAGCCCTAAAGGCTGAAGAAAAGAAGAATACATAATATATCCAGAGGAATAGAGGTGGTCGAAGGGGTACCTCAACTCCATTTTAGGGAGGTTCTAATAATGGTCGGGGAGATTGTTTTCAAGGATTTGAAAAAAAATATAGACACTAGGCAAGATCCTCCAAATCAAGAAAGAGGAAGGGTATTTCAGAGAGGACAAGGCTATAGAAACAAAAGAGGTGAGGAAAACTAGAGAAGGCCTTTAACTCATTTTAGGTGTGGAGAAGAAGGATAGAAAGCCTTTAAATGTTTAAATTATAACATGCCAAAAATAAATGAAGGAGAAAAACCTAGAGTGAGCCTGGTTTAGCCAGAATTCATAGAAGCAGGAACAAAACAAGAAGTCCTACCAGATGTGGGAGGAACTCTCATGATGAGGAGATCGATGATCATTCTAGGGAAGGAAGAAGTCCCTGTAAATAAATTTTATGATTTGTGGCTTCAAACCAACATCTTCAGAACTAGATGCACTTCAGGCAAAAATTTATGCCAAGTTATTATTGATAGGGGTAGTTGTGAGAATATGGTAGCTAAGGAAATGGTAGAGAAATTAAATCTGCAACCTGAGAAACATCCTTGTCCTTACTATATTGTATGGTTTAAGAAACGAAATGAGGTTATTGTTGATAAAATATGTTTGGTTAGGTTTGCTATAGGAAAAATCTATAAGAATGAGATATGGTGTGATGTTATTCCTATGAATGCTTATCATATTTTGTTGGGAAGGCCATGGCAGTATGATAGGAAGATCATGCACGATGGAGAGAAAAATACATATACCTTCTGGAAGGATGGCTCAAAAGTGATTCTCTTACCACTTAAGGATGAAAGGAAGAATGAGACCATGTTGTCTACAAAGGATGTTATCAAAGAAATGAAAATGATAGGTTGCTGCTATGCATTGGTAGTAAATAGAGGAGAAGAACTAGAAGACATAATACCATATGATGCAGTAAAGATACTAGAAGAATTTGCTAATGTTACTCCAAATGAGCTACCTAATGGTCTGCCACCAAAAAGGGATATACAACACCATATTGATCTGATTCCTAGAGAAACTCTTCCTAATAAAGCAAGTTTCCCATGTTGGAATAGGTGATGTTCTTAGCCAGATAGGTAAACCAATAGCCTTTTCTAGTGAAACATTAAATGATGTGAGGAAGAACTATTCTACCTATGATTTATAATTTTATGCTATTGTTCAAGCCTTAAGGCATTGGAGGCATTATCTAGTCCCACAAGAATTTATATTGCTTACAGATCATTTGGCCTTGAAATATGTGAACACACAAAAGAAATTCAATAGAAGGCATGCTAAATGGGTGTGTTTCTTGTAAGGATATAATTTTGTTTTGAAGCATAAGTCTGGAAAGTAGAATTAGGTTGCTAATGCCCTATGTTGGTGTGTTACACTCATAACTACAATGGAAACATAGGTCATTGGTTTTGATTCTATTAAAGTTTTGTATGAGGTTGATGATTTTTTTGGGGAAATTATAGAGAAGATTAAAGAACCAATAACTAATCTTTTAGATCACATGAGAGGAGAATAATTTATGTAGGATGGTTACCTCTTTAGAGGAAAACAACTTTGTATACCAGCTAGTTCCATGAGGGAAAATATTATCTGAGAATTTCATAGTGGTGGTTTGGCTAGTCACTTTGGGAAGCACAAGAAAATAGCCTTGGTTGAAGATAAATACTACTAGCAAAAACTGAAAAAGGGACATTACTAAGTATGTGGAAAGGTGCAAAATTTGTCAAGTGGCTAAGGGTCACTCCCAAAGCACAAGATTGTATACACCTCTACTTGTACCCATCGAGCCATGGATAGATGTGAGTATGGATTTTTTATTGGGGCTTCCCCACACCCAGCGAGGTACATATTCTATTTTTGTAGTTGTTGATAGATTCTCTAAGATGGCTCATTTTATTTCTTTTAAAAAATTAATGCAGGGGCATCCAAGGATTAGGCTGGAACATTGCTTGTTCTCGGTAAGACTACATAAGGTGTTTATGTTTTGCCAGTGTTACTTAGTTGTAGCTTTGACCGATAGTCTCGGTCATTGAAGGAACTCAGTAGTCCCTAGCGCTTGGTGAATGGGTTACTCAATCATGCCTGCGGTGCTCAGTTGACACTAGTGCTTGGCGATGTTTGGTTAACTCGATTATTTCACTGATGCCCGACAGATCTGGCTTGTGAACAGGAGTTCTTTGTGATTTGTTGGGATGACTTGGTGTTTTTGTTATTGGTAGAGTTTGTTGGATTCTCCTAAGTGGATCTGGAGGCTGACATGTTGTATTAAATGTTTGTAAGGCTATTTGAGGGCTGACCTTTGTTTGCATTTAATATTTGTTGGTGTAGCAGCCGATGGGCTTAAGAATTATTTGTTGGAGATTTGTATTTAAAGGGATGTTTGGGTAGTGGTTTAGACATCTGGAGTTAGAAAAAGGAGTAGCAGATCAATGGTGAAGTAACCAAACTCGAGAAGCTAGAGTTGGTGAAGTTGTGAAAGGATCTTTGTTGATCCTGCAGATTAGATTATGTATCTAATAGTTTGTAATTATAGAGCTAGTGGCTGAGGCTTGGAACTGAGGAGATTGCTTGGTGGCTTTGCAAAGCACAAGTTTAGATTTGCCTTAGGGTTTTCATAAGTGTCTGATTTGTCTCAGAACTGAACTAGTTGTTGTTTATTGTAAGATGGATCTTGTAATCTTGCAGAATTATTCTCTGTTTGTAATTGGCCCTAACTCGGAAGGCCTTAGAGTTGGGCATATTAATAGAAAATTGGATTTAAGATTCAGATCTTATTGTGTGCTTCTGCATTGTGTTCATTTGCAGCTAGTTTGGACAATCCTTAATTGGATCCTTCGACCTGCACTACGTCAGGTGGTATCAGAGCGAGTTGATCTTGAGTGTGTGAATTGATCTCTGAGCTAAGATAGTTTGCACCAGGACCCTGTTGGTGATTTATTGCTTCTGGTTTTCAAAGATCTTGAAGGATGCCTCCAAGAAGATTGTACCCGAAAGAAATTACAGATCTTTGTGATGCTATGGAATCAAAGATTATTGAGAAGGTGAAATCAGATTTCAGATCTAAGATGGAGGTGATGAAGAGAGACATGATTGCTGAAATTGTGAGAATTGTTGCTAGTATACCCTAGAATGTTGGTACTGAAGATGGCTATGAAGAAGCTATTGAAGACTTTGGAACTACTGGATCTAGTGGTGGTGACTGGAGAGATAGCTCTGGTGAAGATAGAACTACTTAGTTGCATAGATCTGGAGCTCGGTTGAACAATAGTTACTGAATGGAGGTCTCTAATTTCTCTAGTACTTTTAAGCCTAAGGATTTGATTGACTGGATTAGTGAACTTGAAGATTTCTTTGAGCTTGAAGAAATTGAAGATCCTCTGAGAGTGAGATTGCCTCAGACAAAGTTGAAAGGCCATGCTGCTCTTTGGTGGAAGGAATTACAAAGAGAAAGAGAGGATGAAGGTGAAATGAAGATCAATTGGTGGAGGTTGATGGTGACGAAGTTGAAAGCTAAGTTCATACCTGTTGATTATGAGTTTGACTTGTTCAAGAAGTTGCAGAATCTGAAATAGAAGGATCTGATTGTGGAAGACTATACCGAGGAGTTCTATAGACTTACTATTTGGTCTGGACACCAGGAGCTTGGTAAGGAAAAGGTAGCTTAGTATGTGAATGGGTTGAAATTCAATATTCAAGATGAGCTTGGAATGTTGAGGATTGAATCAGTTGAGGATGCTTATCAGTATGCACTAAAGGCAGAAGATAAGTTGAAGAGGAAACAACCTAGTAATGGTCAAGGAAAGGAGAAGGTTGATCACTCGATGAAAGACCAACTGACTATAGAAGATGAACCAAAACTTGTGGAACCAAAGAAGAAGATAGGGAAGGTGATCTTTAAGGGTACTTGTTACAACTGTGGAGGTGAAGGCCATGATTCTTTTGAGTGTACTCAATAGAAGAAAACTAGTGACCGATGGATAGCTATTGTGAATGAAGAAGTACAGAATGAACCAGAATTAGAAAGCTTGCTACTTCACTGAACATTGTTCGGTACAAAGGGGGAACCTTGTCAGAGGAGCAACTTGTTTAGGACCCGATGCAAGACTGAAGGTAAACTCTGTAATGTCATTGTGGATAGTGGTAGTACGGATAACCTTGTTGCTGAGGAGTTGGTTCAAAATCTTGGTTTGAATAGAATGAAACACCCATGTCCTTATAGGATTGGATGGTTGCAAGATGATCATGCTTTGGAAGTTAGAGAACAATGCTTTGTTGATGTTCAGATTGACCAGTATAAGGATATTGTGTTATGTGACATTGTGGAGATGAATAGTTGTGATATATTGCTCCATAGACCTTGGCAATATGATTGCAGAGCTATTTATGGTTGTGTTAGAATGTATTCACTAATGCCTTTGATGGATACAACACTCGGTAAGCGAAGTCTAAGTATCGGTACCCGAGTTGAGTTGGCAGATCCTGAGGAAATGAATGATCAGTTTTTGAAACCGACATGTGCATTGTCCATAAAAGACTTGAAGAGACAAAGGAAACTGAAATAGAAGAGTATGCAAGCTGGAAAAGGTGGAGGACATGTATGTGAAGAACCAGTTCAGGGTTAATGTGCTAAACCTTGGAAGATGTTCTTCTCACATATGAACATCTTTTGGAACCTGTGGTGTCTGATGCAGGGGCATCCAAGGATTAGGCCGAAACATTGCTTGTTCTCGATAAGACTGCATAAGGTGTTTATGTTTTTCCATTGTTACTCGGTTGCAGCTTTGACTGATGGTCTTGGTCATTAAAGGAAGCTCGATCATTGAAGGAACTCAGTAGTCCTTGGCACTTGGTGAACATGTTACTCGGTCATGCCTACGGTGCTCAGTAGACACTGGTGCTCGGTGATGTTTGGCTAACTCGGTTATTTCACTAATGCCTAACAAATTTGGCTTGCCGACTGGAGTTATGTGTGATTTGTTGGGCCGACTTGGTGTTTTTGTTATTGGTAGAGTTTGTTGGATTCTCCTAAGTGGATCTGGAGGCCGACATGTTGTATTAAATGTTTGTAAGGCTATTTGAGGGCCAACCTTTGTTTGCATTTAATATTTGTTGGTGTAGCAGCTGATGTGCTTAAGAATTATTTTTTGGAGATTTGTATTTAAAGGTATGTTTGGGCAGTGGTTTAGACATCTGGAGTTAGAGCGAGGAGTTGCAAATCAATGGTGAAGTAACCAAACTTGAGAAGCTGGAGTTGGTGAAGTTGTTAAAGGATCTTTGTTGATCCTACAGATCAGATTGCATATCTGATAGTTTGTAATTATAGAGATAGTGGTTAAGGCTTGGAATCGAGGAGATTTCTTGGTGGCTTTGTGAAGCACAAGTTTAGATCTACCTTAGGGTTTCCATTAGTGTCTGATTTGTCTCAAAACTGAACTAGTTGTTGTTGATTGTAAGCTAGATCTTGTAATCTTGCAGAATTATTCTCTGTTTGTAATTGGCCCTAACCCGGAAGGCCTTACAGTCATGCATATTAATAGAAAATTGGATTTAAGATTTAGATCTTGTTGTGTGCTTCCACATTGTGTTCATTTGCAGCCAGTTTGGACAGTCCTTAATTGGATCCTTTGACTTGCACTGCATCAAAAATATAATGATGCCACAAGGATAGCCAACTTATTTTTCTTAGAAGTTGTTAGATTCCATGGCATTCCAAAGACTATCACATCTTACAGGGATTCTAAATTTTTGAGTCATTTCTGGAGGACCTTATGGAAGAAGATGGGAACACAATTGCAGATTAGCAGTTCCTATCATCCCCAAACTGATGGGCAAACTAAGGTAGTCAATCAAAGCTTGGGAAACCTATTATGGTGCATTGTTGGTTAAAATCCCAAGTAGTGGAACTTGGCATTGCCTCAAGAAAAGTTTTTTTTACAATAGTTCTATTAACAGATCAACTGGAAAATCTCCTTTTCAAATTGTATATGGTAAGAATCCTCAGGGTGTTTTGGACCTTGTACAACTCCTTGTGCAAGATATAATTAGCGATGATGGGGAAGCATTTTTTGAACACCTTCAACAACTTCAACAAGATGTGAGGAGTAAATTACAGGATAGCAATGAGCGATATAAGACCACTGGAGATGTCAGTAGAAGGAGACAAATATTTAATATAAGTGATTTGGTGATGGTGTACTTAAGGCATGAGAGATTTCCTACTAGCACATATCATAAGATGCAATACAAAAAGATAGGTCCTTGTCAAATTCTGAAAAAGATCAATGATAATGCTTATGAGGTTTGTTTACCAGATGATCTAGATATTTCTCTTGTATTTAATGTTTTTGATTTATATGCATTTCATGGAGAACTATCTGAGCCAAATAGTAAAGTTGAGGTGGATTGGCATCACCACCTTCCAAGTAAAAAGATGGAAAATATTGTCCAAATTCTAGATAAGTAGTCTATAGTCACCCAGAATGGTCACTACAATAGGTACTTGATTCAGTGGGAGGGATCATCAGCTATAGATAGCACGTGGATCTTAGGGTGGGAAGTGATGAAGCTAGACCCCACAAAGTTGTAGCAGTTCATAAACAACCACTTGCAGGAGCTACGTTCCTTTAAAGAAGGGGAGAATGATGCAGAACCTTCTGTAAGTCATAAACTAATACAGAAACTTCTGGAGGTCATAACTTTTGACTCAGGTTTGGGTTTTTGCTGAAATTTTTTGGGTGCATGCCTCAGGAGGTGTCATTTATTTTTCCAATTTTATCGAATCAATTGAGATCTATTTTGGCACATTTTTGGGAGGTGAAAGTTTCATTTAGGGCTGTGAAATCAGCTTTTAATGTTTTTTTCTCTAGTTTTTAGAAAGTTTGTTTTGTAATAAATCTGAATTTATGTTTCTAATCTTGTATATTAGTTGGCAATTCATTCTAACTTAGTTGAGGGCATGTTTAGACAAAAAATCATCTTTTTAGGTTTTTTTTTTTAAATTACCAAAAATGGCAAAAAAACAACTATGGAAAAAATTGCCAAAAAGGGTAATTTTTGGTTTTCTTGATTTTATAGATTTTTTGGTTACTTAAGAGTTTGCAGAGAATTGTAGAGGCAGTCAATGATGAATGGAAAATATTGAAGATTTTAAATGTTTATTTGTCTTGTAATTGAGTTTTATTGTTAATAGAGAGTGTTGTGCTACATCACAAGTATTGTAAATATGAAACATATGGATCAATCATGTGTCAAACATTCTATCAAAAGGGTCTATAAATGAAATATAACATCAAACACATCAATCAATTGTAGAGTCTATAAATGAAATATACTTTATCAAATGCATGTGAATATATATGTAATATGAAATATGTCTAGATCAAATATGAAAGTTCCTAGGAGTCATCATGACGACTCCTCACTAAGCGATTAGACCCAGAGTGACTATCATGTTGTGAACGATGTGAAGATCCCTACAGAGAAAGAGATATATAAATTAATATATAAACATTGTACACATCTTAAGTTGTATAACATATTGTACAAGAAAACATGTTATAAAGTGTGTACACACATCAATAAATTAAAACTCACCTATCCACTAGTGATGTCATCATCGAGCGATTCCTGATGACGTACACGATGAGTGATCAAAGAAGGAGTAACAAGAGGTATATCCTGGTAGAATAAAAATATTTCATATATATATATATACATGTACATATATATAAATTGATTAAAATTTTGAAAATAAATAAGTTAAATTGTAACATTAAATATATATATAATCTAATTTATACATGTGTAGGTGGTGGAAACTGATAGTACTCAGACTCCCCAGCCTTAATCCTATCAACCAAGGTATCAAGGTTTTGTTGCATCTAGTCCAAGCTCAACTCTGCATCTACAACATGAGTAGACCATACATGCCTCTGTAATGATGAATGTAATGGACTAACCAAATGAGATGGCCTAGAAGTTGTATCATCATGTGTCAGAAAGTATAGATAAATCATAGTGGTCATGTTGTACTCAACATCATCAAGGCCAACTTCAGAGAACTAGTGCCCTGCACTGATTGAAGGGTCTGTATGTTGTGCCTCTCCTTGTGTAGCAATTGAGTGGTCAATAGGTGGATCCTCATGAGCACTGCCACTATGGCCACAGTCTAGGTGAGAAGGATGTGGCTAAGCGTATCTAATAGTACCCACATGAGATCTAACATTTGATATAGGGATATCATACTTTGCTGCTATAAATTCATATGCATCCAATATATCCTAGGCCAAACATGTCAATGTGGCACGTGTCATCTCTCCTATAAGTCCCTCTAGGCTAGAAAGTGAAGGGATGCTTGCTGCACTATACATGTCATATGTTGTCCTGCTAGAGGGTTCTCCACATGACGATCTGGAGTTTCGTCAAGATATTAGGTACTGAACAACCTAATCACTAGCTATGGATGCGGTTGCTACTACAATGTCCCCCACACTATCAATTGCAACTCAAAGTTGGGTGCTACGAATAACATCATCTACAACATGACCCAATGAAGGAGCTATAATAGGTTCCCTCTAACCAACAATGGCCCTATGTACTGGCTTCTAACGATCAGCTTGATAAAAAGCATCTCTATCAACAAGTCTATCACGCCCCTATCCTAGTGTTGGTGTTTAAAAATGCTTATGCCAACTAGGGCTACCAATATGCCTATGATGGATATTAAGGATTGGTTAGTTCCAAATGTGGGCAATCTATAAGCAACTAGACCAACTATAAGGATGGATATTCCCTCTTCTGCTTCTAGCTCTGTGAAACCAAGGCAGGTACACCTGATCCAATAGTATTTAACTATGACTAATAGTTTTAACTTTGCCCCTTATTTCTTTATTGGATCCTTTAACAGATAAAAATAGTGAGAGAATACTAAACAACAACCTATTGTTCATTGACCCTCCATCACTGGGTAGGATAATACATAAATGAAAATAAAAGTAAAATATTGGTAATGATTTAATGCTTTCTTGTAGAGTGTAAACAATCATGCAACACATGAACCAGTACAGGAGATACTAATTTCTGATCAGTGCCTTATCCATTGGGCAATATATCTGAAATAGATACTAAATACAAGAACCTAGATTCCAAGCCATAAGCACAATAAACTAGATTCATACACTGCTTACAAACATCCTTCCTGACTGAACTAAATGAATTTATGTTTCACTCAGAGACTTTTAACCCGATCCTAGATCAAGGCTGAGAGATAAAACATATACACAAGTAAACCCTGTGCAAAGAGTCAAAAAACTCAAAACCCAAGAAACACAACTGAAGGAGAGATCTAAAAATTGAAACTGCATTAAGTGTAAGGATTCTAACTCTTGTATAACAAACTATTTCAGAACACTGCACTTAGACAATATGCAAAATACTTTGAAGGTTTTTTCCCTTTATTGATACAACTTGCAAAACATGTTACAATCTGGACTGAGAATACACAGTGAGCTTTTCAGCTTCTTGTGTCAAGAATTTCCAGCCAGCAGCCCTAAATGATCACAAAAATTCCCTTTATAGAGATAGGGATACAACAAAAATATCATTTAGGGCACTTTTAGGGAAACACAATCAACCCTAAAACTCATGAAAATATCTCAGAACAAATCTGAAACAAATTACAATCTAGAAACTTCTCTTACAAAATATCTGATCCTTACTCAAAATTGACCTCGGAATACACAGTCTGTTACTACTCTCACCCACTTTCTCAGAAATGAAAATAAATGCCACCATTGGAAAGCTCGTGTTGTGGCATTTCTGAAAACACATAACACTTGCATATTTGGTCAAAAAAAAGACCCAGAAATCATTTTTCTGTGAACAGCCTCCATTATTTAAATTTTTGACCTTTCAATATAGTCTCAACTTCATAATTTTGAAATTAATATTTCCCGCCCATTTAAAATTTGAAGTGAGCCCACATGCCACTTTGCATCACCCCATTTGTCCAACCGAACACCTCATTGCCTCGCTGGACCTGTCAGCACACCCATGCCACATGTCACCCTCTGATTGGCTGACCTCGCTGACCGTGCATCTACCTGATAGCTCACCTCGAGACACGTGTCACCATCTCATTAATTCACAAGCTTATCTTCCTTGCAACTCCTTAGTGCTCTAGCGACGTCCGTTGATCTTTTGGCATGCATCCCGAGGCATCAGATCTGCAATTACATGTTTCATCAAAATTACTTTACCATTTGTGGGGCCCATTGCTGAGTTGTCATCCACGTCATTTGTCTCTATCCACGTGCGCGCATGTAAGACTGGCCCACACAAAGCCTTCCTTCCTCTCTAGCTTCTTTACAATGCATTGGAGTGTTGTTTATTTTAAACATTTTTAAAAGTCCCAGCTGCATGCATGTGGGATAAATCCCAATATACAGTCCTTCATTTTGAAAACTCCCTCATGCCTGTGCGTTTGGAGGTCTGCAAATATTTTCTTTGTCTTTTCTTGGGCACTTGTCCCTGCTTGCAATCAATACCCAACTGGATGAATGCACAGCCCATTCAATGTTGAATGTGCAGCCCTAGCAAATGGAAAATGTGCATACCCAGCATGAATGGAGGCTCACACAACCTTCTAAAAACTGCAAACAATATCTTTGGTGCATCCACATGTTTAAAACACTTGGTGTGTGTGAGGGAAAGGAGGCAGCAAGCTACAATGTACACAGCACTTCCCAAAACCCACATAGCCTCTTCTTTGGTTTTGGTACGTGCAACACTCAAAGGAGAAGTGCAGAGCATAACCATGTTTTTTAAAAAAAAACTTGTGTGTACTATTCCAAATCAAATGTGTGTGCAGCATTTTGTTCTAGTTTGCTGCCCCATTACCAATGTGCATCTTCTTTGTGCTTCCTCAATCAACATGTGCATGTATCTGATCCTTCATTGCCTCATGCAAACTTCATTGTTTACTTTATTTATGAGCTGCTTGCAATTCCTCATGAATTGGCAGCCTCCATTCATTATTCACATATTGCCTTCGAATGTGCTGGAAGGAGATCTTCTTTCTTTGTATGCAACATCAATACTAAAATGCGCAACCATAAATATGAAAACAAACTTGCAGCCCCCAAACCAAATTAGTGCATAAAAAGACAACATACTCCTTAATTACAGCTCGAAGAAAACAGAGTAATTCGACTGCGCAAAAACTAGGAAGCCTGGAGCCTTGAAACCTTCAAAAAGTTTATGATAATTTGAATAATCATCTGGGTCGTCTTCAGATTCCAAGTAACCAACCAAAATTTAGTACTTCCTTTGTAAAATGGCTCATTCTGGGTTGTTCGACAAATGCCCAAAAATCGTTGTAAACTGCCTCTGAAGGGGAAAGATTAAAAATATCAAACGATGAGTTGAGGGCATGCCACTGGATCTGGAAGATATTTCATATGAAAGGATCGAAGGAAAATAATCCTCAACTAGAGATAAGCATCTGGAAAAAAGCTATGAATTTATGAAAATGGTTACTTTACAGAATTTTCCTATCTGCACTTTCATCATTATTGAACACCCTTTTACTCGATCTGGCAATCCGATCAAATGAAACTTTCACAGTCTGAAACCCTGGATATATGATCCCTCTAACATGTAGAAAACAAGTTTATAATCAAATTTATCAAACGATCAACTGGCTATCAATTATGAATCTCTAAAGTTGGCCCTCAGAACACCCTGAACTAAAAGACAATGAAACTGTAGAAATTGGGTGTGATCAATCGGATTCGTCATAGTCTGAAACTCATCAAGGTGAACCACCTTCATGTCTACATCATGGATCAAACTTCAAATATGCTTGACCTCGAATTGGGTGCAAATGGTAGGATCCCAAAGTGAGCTACTCAGAAGACTGAACCATGCACTGCTGAATAAACTTAGCAAACTGTAAACTGAATGGCCCTGACAAACATGTCAAACGAGCATGTGGGAGGCTGAAAATCGGCATGAACCTTCTTTCTTATGCCTTCAACATGATGCAATAACCAGCACATCTTGATCAATGACATGGCACATAATGCGCTCATCCAAACAGGGCCTCCAACTAAAAAGTGTAACTAATCCTCATTGAAATATTAGAAATTGCAAACAGAATCAGTTTGGCAATCTGGGAAAATGGATTCGTCATGGCCTATAAATTGAAACAAAAAGAGTATTTGACCCCTGGAATATGTTGCAAAAGGAAATTTCCCAATAGGGTCACAAGGTCAAAATTTATAACTAGTTAAATACAGCCATCCAGAAAACCGAGCAGATTAGAGAAACAAGACCAATCTGGAAAGCCAACTTTGGGGAAGTCAAAAACTTATCGAACAAACTCAAAATGACTTAAGCTTTGAAACATAAGCTCTCTGATATACATTGTAAACATCCCCAAAGTGGCGGGCCATGAAACTTAACAGGACACCAGATATTCAAATACAAACAGGGCCTACAACAGTGATTTGACACAGGCAAAAATGAGGATTTAAGTGAACACCTCAAAACTAGTACTCTCTAAACATTTCAAATTCTTCAGTTAGGAGCTGGAACCCACTACATATGTCAAACAAAAAGTGTTGAATCCACTCCCCAAGTTGTACCTCATGAAATTGATCAGGCCCATCTCTACATGCTCTTGAACTAGGCCCTTTTAGACTACTCTTTTGAAGGTACAAACTTTGCTTAGGAAAATTTTATGAATAGGCTTCCAAAACCACATGAAATTTTCATAGTACTAACATCTAGATGTGTTCACAAATCAGTGTAATTAACAACCCTCCCTAAATGAACCTAAGCAAAAATCTTTTATGCAAAGTACAATGAAATCTAGTCATTATTCGGATAATGAGCATGGGAAACTAGAAATCATGGGTATATTAATGTTGATATAGTAAGATCCTGACTGGTGGTAACCTGATACCCCTTCACATACTATAATCTACATAAGATGGGAAATCATCCCTTTTCAGGGTCGCTTTAAGCACTAAAGCATGTACCTCCTTAAGAGAAAGATCAGAGCCAACCTCTTGTCTCTTACTCTTAAGTATGACCTCTAAAAAATCTAGGGAATATGGAGTGGTACCATGAATGTCATCCCTAATACTAATCAAGCTAATAAGGATGAATTGACATGTGCTCTTATAGACAC
>BSBK01014663.1:0-12500 GCA_027943335.1 Chamaecyparis obtusa | reverse complement strand
TTGGAAAAGGAATTGAAGGATATTCTTTCATTATTTCAAAAAAATTGTTTTATTTTAAATTTTTCAAAGGATATAAAGGAAAAATATGAATCTGTTAAGAAAGGGTTGACTAAGCAACTGGCCAAGGCCACAACCAAGCCTAAGACATTCCAAGTTTACTATCAAAGGCTTAAACATTTAATGGGAGTGCAACATGAGTTGAGAAAAGAGGAGGACAAAATCAGAATGGAACTCATTACTAGTACATTTGACCTAGTTTTTCTACCAAAATTTTTGACCAAAAAATAAAAAGGTTTTGCTTGGTCAGATTATAGAAGGAAAACTTTGTTTTGTTTTGAATTTATGCCCATGTTTTTCAAAATAGCGAAAAATTCCATGGTGGTAAAAAATTAGACAAACACGGGCATAAGTTAAAAAAAAAGGTGAAATTCATTTCTCATTTCATTATTTCATTTGTGAAAAAAAGAAGGGCTGTGCGCACACAAAGGAGATACGTCCCAACTTGATATCGTGGGGTAGTAGCACGAGCTTGAGCTCAATCTTTACATAAGGTATGTGGTAGAGGATTATTAATTCGTGCATTCTTGTTTTATTTGCTATGTATTGAACAAAGGCTTCCTTAAATGTTCTTATTTTCGGGTGTTAAAAATAATGAAGGGTTTGAGATCCTGTGTCTATCTGTGGGTTTATGCATATGATTGTGGCATTTGGCTTTACACAGTTGAACGTGAAATGAATAAGTAGCTTTTGATTGTTATAGAAAGTTCCATTATGTTCAAAACCGGATTCAAAACCCTTGTTCTCATCTCTGTCATGAAGTCACAGCTCTAATTTGCATATTCTCCATGGGATTCCGAATGCCACTGGATGAAAAGAAAATTAGGGTAATGTATTTTAATACATCCAACACTCAGAATTTGGAAGATGGTTCCACTTCTTCAAGGCCGATGCCCTAAGCAAATATCTATCAATAGACTTATAAGAAAGAATACTAGTAAATCTCTGTTCCATGGGCAACAAGAAATCCTTTTATCCTTGGTCTCAATCAGATTAGTTGTTGCCCATGGAACCTATCAATAGATTTAATACTTGACGGATAGTAATATTTTGAATAAGAGATTACCTTGGAAGCATAAATAAATAGACTTGTAATGAATAAGCACAGTTGATCTTGTAATGAATAAATAGACTTAATATCTCTACAAATTTTCTTATGCATTTACGGGCATTGAAGTTCATTTTTGATGCATCCACGGTGTTTGGTGTTCATTTGATTAGTTTTTGTGTTTCCATTATACACAGTTTGCTGTGAAGGGAATAGATGAATTAGATTTTAGAGCAAGTTCACTTTTATGCATTTACATTTTAGAATTTCATTTTGATTAGAGTTTGTTTAGTTCTACGTGCAATAGTCAATTCCCTGACAGACCGAGTTTGAAGAAATCTCCACTTAGCTTTGTTATGGAGTTTAGACCTTAACTTGCGACTCCTCCATGGGAATTCAATGCCATTGGATGGAAAGAAAGTTAAGGTGATGTACATAAAGATTCAAAACACTCAGAATCTGGAAGAATGTTCCAATGCTTCAAGGCTGATGCCCTAAGAAAAATACAATTCATGTATTAGCCAGTGGAAGAAATGAATGTTTGCAACAACAATTTGAAAGTGTATTAGTTTCGAAGACTATCTGATTTGGGGTCCTTGAAAATCATTGAAGACAATAACATCCGTCTCAACACCCACCCGGTTGAAGGCACTGGATAAGACTGACTGCTATTGCCTTATGGATCTGAGATAGAAACAAAGATCAGTAGGAAACCCATGCTAAGTAATTATGACTGAATCTATCAATAGATTTGCAAGGAAGAGTACTATTGCAGACTAACCGAGTAGTAAAATTCAGAGTATTATATGTTTGGCAGTTGGAAGTGCCTTACAGGTTTGTCAAACTATAACCTAAGAAGTATAAACAAGATTGTAATACTTGTTAGAAGTTAGGAATTGATTAAAGAAAGGTATGCTATTGATACTGGTGAGAGATAGAAACAATCTTACTTAAAGATTTTGCAAGTTCCATTCAAGGAGATTGATAGTTGGAAGAATCATCATGTGGTAATCTCTTGTCAAAAAAATTGACAAGGAAAATAAATGAGGTATCTATATAAGTATAGGGATATTGAAAGTATGAAAACATAATAATTGATAGCAGAGAAGGAAGTGATTATGTTCATTAAAGATAAGAGAAGTCATCTAAGATCATGTTACAATCATTTATGTTGGTCACAAATACCTAATTCTAATCAAAGGGCAACCCTACAAGGAAAATGTAGAAAATGGTTGTTAAGATCCTTCTTATAGTTAAAATATAGTTATCAACATAGAAAAAACACTCTTGATAAAGATAGTGATTAAGTCACAAAACCAGTCCCAAGTATGAATGATAATGGAAGCCTTGATAGCAAAAAATTGATGATATTAGGATACACAAAAAATGAAGTTGTATTGACTATGACAAGAAAGTAATGCAAGCAATTTTAAGTAAATAAATAGTATCACTAGGAAAGAAATAAACAGTCTCAAAGAAGTGGGTGATATCAAGAGATGCTCCAATTCACCCAACTTCAAATCTCCAACGGAAAATACAAACTAACATGCCAACCTCAAAGAATACAATCACCTATGTAGTTAAAATCCAACCAAGCATCATCACTCTTATACATCTAAGCTTGTAAATAGCTTAAAAGAATTTATAAATATTATCTCCACTCCCTTTCCCTCTTTCACCTCTAAAAATTAATCCTTCCTAGAGTAATGATATTTAAAATCTCTTTAACTTAATATCAATTTCTTGCATTTATGTAGAAGTCAAATTTGGTGGTGAATCATTTGAGCTTGAAAAATTATGTTTGAAATTATTCATCAATTCTCAACTGATTATCTTTTTTGTTTTTTGAAAATGGTTACTATCGAATAACCATTAATTTCATGATTGTTGATAACTCTTATTTTCTCTTTTTTATAGTTAGTCAATGATATGATCATAGTGATTCTTTGAGGTCTTTCTATTATTTTAAAAAAATTAGTATGTCTAAATCAAATTTGCAAACTTCTCCAATCTTACGTTGAACATTCTAATCATAAATTATTAATCTAAAGTATTCACTTGACATGTTGCCATAAAACCATTATTGACTATTATAAATGGATCACAATCAGAAATATTGATGAAGAAAAAATTTCTCACACAATCATATTCAGAAGTATTTATTATACCTATGAATTGTGCAAATCTGATAGATCTTGTCATAAATAGATTAAAAGAACTATTAAAAAGAAATTGAGAAGGTTTAAAATAGATCAAACAAGTTTAAATAGTGTATTATGTTTTGATTGATAAGTTATTCAGTTGAAAATTGGGCAAGCCTGAATAATACATTCTATGTTTTGATTTTTTTATGTATGACAAGCCTAAATAGTAAATTCTATGCTTTGATATTGATATGTCTATGTGATTCACCTGAAATAATCTAACATGAAACTAAATTTTTTACATGAACATAAACATACATAATATTCCAACCAACCATATATAAACGACCCAAAAAAAATCAAATTTTCAAGGTTCTTTAAGGAGTTAAGTATGCAACCACTGAAAACTCTTCTAAAGCATCTTAATTTGCTAATAATTAGTATATAAATTCAATAGCCATTGAAAATTAAAGAGCTTATTCTTGTAAAATACATTTCCAAGGCTTGAACCTCCTCTACATAAAGGTAAAACACCAATTTTGACATGAACTTTTCACAATTCCATTGATTTCTATCATCAAATTTCCTTCAACTACTAACCCTAAAAATCTCCTTCGCGCGCACTGCCCTTCTTTTTTCACAAATGAAATAATGATATGAGAAATTAAATTCACCTTTTTTTTTACTTAGCAAGATTATGTATAATCAAGATTATATTTTATACTTAGCAAGATCTTGCTAAGCATATTAATATTAAAATTTGTCTAAGTATAAAATATAATATCTTTATATCATCTTTGAAAATTATGTAATAAATACTCTTTGCACAGGCATGACACATGGTCTGACTATCGTAGGGTGTATGACATAAACATTGGAGGAGGCATGGCATCCCAAGGGACATGGGACATGGGGGCGCAGTTTTCTACAGGTGCAAATGCCTATAACTGACTTTCAAACTAGTTGCCCATTAGTTTTGTGCATTTTCTAACAACTAGACTCCAATCTTTAATCTAACCTCTAATATGTTGTTAAAGGTTTAGGTCTCATTAAGACTACTTTAATTTATTCCTCTTTCAAACACAAAATGCCATTGGCATTAAGTGTGATAGATCTTAGCTTCCATCAACAAAAATATTTCAGATTGGTAATGGACAAGTCTTATTTCAATGACAATTATCCTTTGTTTTAGACCTCAATGAATTCTAATCAAAATCAGTTCATAAAATCTTGATTGTATCTATGTGCACCCAGCAACACATGTACTATTGTGAAAATCATATCACTGGGAGCTTAGCCAGCAACACATCATATAAAACCATTATTGGTCATTTCCCAATCTCCTAACCTAGGACCAAATCATGAGAAAGAAAAGGACCATTGGTTCAGTTTTGTAATTTTTTTAGGAACAATCTAGCCAGTCACTGTCTACGTAATACCAGTTACACCTTTGCTATCACAAACAACAAAAACAAAAAAGTTCTTGCACAAAAAACAAAAACAACAAAGTTCTTGAATACACCAAGAAGTACCAAATGATGACTGCTCAATTGTTGTAATGGCAAAGCAATATCAGAACTGTCCATTTCTAGAACTTGATTTTTCTATAGTCTTAATGATTTTTCTTATTTCTTGTCTATGCTTGGTGATAGGATTTTGAACATTGTTGACATACTTAAATGGAATACACAATACCAAATGATGAATGCTCAATTGTTGTAATGGCAAAGCATCAGAAGTATCCATTTCTAAAATTTGATTTTGTATAGTCTTAATTATTTTTCTATAGTCCTAATGATTTTGAAAATTGTTGGTAAACAGTGTTTCTTTTTTTTATTATAGTATAAATGATTTTTCTATAGTCGTAATGATTTTTCTTATTTCTTGTCTTTTCTCCCTTTTTGATTTCCTATGTCTGTGCTTCATGACACGAATTTGTCACCTTCTTTTGATGGTATATTTCATTCACTCTATGTGGAATACTATTTTGTTCACTATTTTATTCACTTGATATTTCTTTCATTTTTCATATACACAAAGACTACACATGCTGATAAAAAAATGAGCTATTTGATTTAGGTTTACTTTTCATTATTGTAAATGGTTAATATTTTTGATGGTACTCCTTGGTGTATTACATATAAAAATAATCATATAAAAATAATAAATGTAGTAATGATGGTACGGTGCATTATTGATATAGGCTCGATGACTCTTGTCAATGTGCCAAACTATCAATATGGTGGTGGGCAGTGTGTGTTGAAGACTTCATGGACACCGAACAACCCTGGACGATAATTTTTGTGCTGCCAAATAGAAAAAAGGTTGCTAATGTGTATATATTTAATGTTTCTAATGTAAATACTACTCATTATATTATAAGAACTAATGTAGACTAGGCATCACAGTGAAATAATGACTGCAGATACTTTAGTTGGGTTTATGACAACTCATCTACATCTATCTGCCCATCTCCACTTATCCGCGATGAAGGGTTTGAGTGCAAAACGTGTTAGGCTAGGGAAAATGCTGAAATTATATTTTTATGATGCCTTCTATGTATTGTAATCACATATCTTTGTTGTGACCATATACGGAGATGAGCTCAGGAATTATTCAGTTTAGTATTTTCATATTGTAACTAATATTTTAATATGGATATGGCATAACTTCTGTTTGCCTCAAGTGTGCATATATATGGTTTACATCTTTTTTTACAATAATTCCTCATGTTTATGCCTCAGGTGAGCCCCAATCTGCTATCAATCACATGATTTAACGTATACTAATTTCTTGGTTATTCCATTTGTTCCTTGATACATCACTTCGACCACACCAACTCCACTTCATGTGGATGTCTTTAAAATAAACTCCTAACTATAATAAACTGACTATAAATACTAACTAATCTTATAAAACAATAGCAGATAAGAATGATCGCTTGCCAACATGTGTTGAATACAAGGTCCTTGAGAGATCAATCAATCGGGATGAGTGGATGAGGATGATGAGATGGGGGAAGTGGAGTTGAATCTTGATGAAAAGGAAGCTCTGGTTGCAATGAGGAAGAAGAAGAAGATGCTTATCATCAAACACAAATTGAAGAAGAGTACTACAAAGAGTAGGCCTACCGTACCAAGGAAGTTTGACAAGAATAAGGAATATGGCTTAAATAGAATGGGAAGACATCTTTCTAGTCTAGGCTTGATCCTTCAATAATTATCTTGATAATAAATGAAGTAGATGAGAGTTGAGTAATTAGCTTCTAAGAAAAATCTTGTAAATGAACTGTGTGTACCCTAATTCATGTGCCTTCTGCGCGTATGTAAATGACATATTTGAAACAACAAGGGTAAGGCGTAAAGAAATTAATTTTGCATCGCTAGACAGATCTGTATGTTTTATCCACAATGACCAAACTTCATAAAACATATTGACCTGTCTAGTGATCATATTGTTCTAAAGGTAGTGACAACTTATCTTTACACAACTGTTGCAGTGCAACAAAGCATTAGGCACCACCTTCACCACAATATGATCACTAGACAAGTCTGTATGTTTTATGAAGTTTGGTCGTTGTGGATAAAATATACAAATCTCTCTAGTGATGCAAAATTAACTTCTTTTAGCCTTACCCTTGTTGTTTCAAATATATCATTTGGGTACAGATAGAGGGCATGGGAATTGGGGTACGCATAGTTCATTTATGGGATTTTTATTGCGAAGCTAATTGCTCATATGTCATCTACATTATTATGAAGCTAATTACCAAAGGATCTAGGCCCATTCTAGAAAGATGTCTTCCCAAACACATAAAAAAATGCACATAAACATGACATCTAAGAAACATAAATGTAGGTTTCACAATAGCTGAGAAACATAATTGTAGGCATCATGGTCACAATTTTTTAGAGACAACATAATTGAGTTGTATAACAAAGCGATGGAGAGTGAATTTTGCACTTCTAATTCCAAATTGAATACATCTGTTGGAGGATCCTGTATTCATGAGCAACAAATGTAGTCAACTTGGAATCGGAGGTGCAAGAGTTTCTCTCCATCGTCTGGGTATACAACTCAATTACATTGTCTCCAAAAAATTGTGACCATGATGCCTACAATTATGTTTCTTAGTTGTTGTGTCCCAGGACCCCTTATGACCCTTTATGACCATTTATGATCCCTAAGAATACATCTTAGAGGTCTTAAAATGTCATAAAGGGTCATTAGAGGCTCCTAGGAGGGGCCAGATGAGCTTCCACCTTCACATGGTTGGCCTTGTTAAGTAGAGAATGTTATACTCTTCTCGAAACAAAGAGAAGATCAATAATTTAAGGTCTTAGTCTATAGACAAATTAAATTAGCTTGATCTTGGGATTTTTCTTGGGAAGGTAATTGCTCATCTGTCATCTACATTATTATGAAGCTAATTGCTGAAGGATCCAGGCCTAGGCTAGAAAGATGTCTCTCCAAACACATAATAAACATGCACATAAACACAAAAGCTAAGAAACATAAATGTAGATTTCACAATAGCTGAGAAACATAATTGTAGCCATCATGGTCACAAATTTTTGGAGACAACATAATTGAATTGTACACCAAAGCAATGGAGAGCAACTTCTGCACCTTCGATTCCAAGTTGACACTATGGGATCCAAAGACCATAGATAAGGAATAAATTTACAGAGTGGAGGAGGGCCATAATAACCAAAATAATACAGGATGAACCTCAAGTTAAATGAGGCAACTACAAACATTTTAATAGATTTTTATTATTATATAATGAAATTTGCATATACTAGTGTTCTAAGCCCCCTCATTACATGATTTATTATTGTAAGCCCCCTCTAACTTATGCATCTAGAAAATGAAACTACAACCTATTGGGATTAAGAAAAACCTTATAGAACAACAACATCTAGGAAGGATTTCTTTCCAACATATGTTGAATACATCTGTAGCTCATGAATACAAGGTCCTCCAATAGATGTATTCAATAGATGCATTCAATAGATGGTTGCAAGTGATCCTTCCTAGCTGTTGTTGTTTTATAAGGTTTGTCTCAATCCCAATAGGTTGTAGTTTCATTTTCTAGATGTGTAAGTTAGAGGGGGCTTACAATAATAAATCATGTAATGAGGGGGCTTAGAACACTAGTATATACAAATTTCATTATTTAATAATAAAAATCTATTAAAATGTTTGCAGTTGCCAACTCATTTAACTTGAGGTTTGTCCTGTATTATTTTTGTCATTATGGCCCTCCTCCAATCTCTAAATTTATTCCTTATCTATGGTCTTTGGATCCCGTAGTGTCAACTTGGAATTGGAGGCGCAGAAGTTGCTCTCTATCACTTGGGTATACAACTCAATTATGTTGTCTCCAAAAATTTGTGACCATGATGCCTACAATTATGTTTCTTAGTTGTTGTGTCCCAAGACCCCTTATGACCCTTTACGACTATTTATGATCCCTAAGAATACATCTTAGAGGTCTTAAAATATTGTAAAGGGTCATAAGAGGCCCCTAGGAGGGGCTAGATGAGATTCCACCTTCACGTGGTTGGCCCTATTAAGTAGAGAATGTTATACTCTTCTCAAAACAAAGAGAAGCTCAATAATTTAAGGTCTTGGTCCATGGACAAATTAAATTAGACTTACTATCCAAATTGGTACATTGATGAGAATCAATGATGGACCGAAGTTTTTAGATTCTGAGAAGACATATATGCAGTGGAGGCAAGAAGAGATTTTTGTGGAGATTTTCTAGATGTGGAGATTTTCACTAGAGTGGCTATATACATACGAGTGTTTCCAGATTGAGTACTAGTGCAAAGATGATGATTCAGTAACCTACGTCTATAAAACCTCCACAAATATCTTTATCTTACTTTCTTTAGTATTGAAAAAATGAGTGGGTTGGACATTAGTGGTGGATCTATTCTCTCTTATCATTCTTCATAGTCCCTTTGGTAGTTATTCTTTCTTGTAACTTTCCTTAATTGGTGAGCATATATTTGAGATCAATCTTTTCCATGGTTTTTCCCTTTACAAGTTGTTCCACATAAATCTAGTATTTCTTGAGTTTATGTTTGCTATTATTTTTGTGTTCCTATCCTTAAAAGGTTGTAATTTCAAAGTAAGTTTGGTGGAACTAAATATGTATTGCATGTAGGATTTAGGAAAGAAGATGTACAACTAGAAATGGACAAGGAGCTCTACCTTGTCATACGCGGTGAGAAGTATCCCCAAGAAATGGGAATGCTAAGGTGGAAATGGAGGGTGGTGGAGAGTGGCAATCTGAGAAAGCCTTTCCCAAACTCTCGAAGAACCCATTCAATCTTCAAAGCATCCCCCTATTTCTCATCGCTTGACAAATCAACCCCACAAACAACAAGAAAGGAAATAGCTAGTTGGCTAATAAATTGGGAGATTTGTTTTAGATATAATCTTTAAGTATTATTTTTGGCATAGTTGTAGATTACTTAGTCATCTCCTATGAATATCATTGAAATATTGTGAGGCTAATTATTTTTGTCTTTAGAAGTGGAAAGTTTTATTGAAAGGTTAATGACCTCGAGAAAGAACATGTTTGTGTGAAATAAGATAGAAAATGTGTGACTATTTGTAAATAGTAAACAACAATGACATAATATTGTTGTGCTTAATTTGATTATATATATATAATATATATATATATATATAATATATATATATATATATATATTATATATATATATATATATATATATATATATATATATATATATATATATATATATATATATATATATATATATATATATATATATATATATATATATATATATATATATATATAATAAATGTTTTTGTCACTTTTTTGACTAACAAAGAATATACATATCGTCAAGAAATTTATACAGTCGATGTTTATTCCATCAATTTTACATCACAATTTTAACCAACATTGGTTGCAGAGACAAACGTTATAGCCGACAATTCTTCTAGTTGAAGTAATGATTTTGACGTCATTTCCATTGATAATTCAACCACTATTGACATCACAATTTTGACGAATATTTCATGTGTCGTATTATCGACTAAAAAACTCCAAACAACCATTATGGTCAATTAGCCAACCAATGGGCATCTAATAATCGACTAAACCTCATCAAAAAACAAGCTAAAATTTACTAGTGCATGGAGTTGCAAATTATTTTGATACCCTAGATAGAATCACTGTAGAAACATATTCATAAGTCAAAAGCACTAGTGAACACCCCTGATATTAGTGCTATGGATAGCATGATGAGTCTTGTAGCTGACACAGGTGAACACATTGTGTTGTTAAACACCATAAATGAATCATGGGAGATTTCATTGCAAGATGCACAACAAAGGTCTTTAAACATTTTTTTATAAGATTCCTCCACTAGATAATAGTAAGTAATTTTGTTTTTGGCATTTTTTTTCAAAAAGGGGGATATATATGTCATAAAGGGGGATAGATATGTGTGTATATAGGGAATTCTACCATAGGGGGAGTAATGAGTAACTATATAATGGAGAGCCATGAAGTTCTGGAGATATAAGGAGTTATACCGAGAAGTGTATACATGGTCAAATTTTGCTTAAGGAGACAAAATTTTGATGACTTTGAAGTTTTTCACAAAGATACCAAACTAGTGCCAAAGGGTGAGATTGATATTCCTCAAAGATTTATTTTGTTGTCATTAGTTTATTTGAAGTCATATTGATTGTCAAAGTCATTTGGTAAAGAAGGATAGTCAAGTCAGTAAATGAAGAGACAGTTTCAGTAAAGAGAATAAGCAACAGGCCCGACCAAGTCATGGCAAGTATTGAACACTAAGTAGTTACTGAGTTACAATAGTTACTACGCTGAGAGTATACATTTTATCAAGTAGAAAAAAATCTATTACCAAGTAGCACAGACTGACATAACAAATACATTGAATCTAGACATCGAGCATAAATGTTATTTATAGACACTAGTACAAAAAAAATAATATGTGACCATATAAACTACCAAAAATTGTAGATAAATGACCAAATTTGGTCACGTGACCAGTGGTAGTTTATTTCCAATCATTTATCTTGTGACCAAATTTATGACTAAACTATTTTAGTCATTTATTTGGTCATTGATTTGGTCATATATTTAGACATTCATTTGGTCATTTGGTAGTTTATTTGGTCATTTATCTAGTCATTTGATCATTTATTTGGTCATGTATTTGGTAGTTTATTTGGTCATTTGGTAGTTTATTTGGGCATTTATTTGGTCATTGAATTGGTAGTTTATTTGGTCATTTCTGTTATTTTGGTAGTAAATGTAGTTACAAAATAAATAATTTAATAAAATTTAAAATGCGTAAAAAAACATAATATCAGACTTGAACTAAATCATAAAAGCAAATAAGAGTATTACACATGAACAAGCTACAATAGGGTAGAATTAAAAGATTGACTCAACATCATGATGATAAATAAAGGTAATCTCCAATAAGAAAAATTAATGCAAATAGACATCAAATTATAATGTCAAAGTTTTCTAAAGAGTATATATGTAAATATAATAAAAAGATGTCAAAGTTGTCTAAAAGTTTCCAACTCTTTCAAATACACCTTGATGATTAAAATCTCTAAACAACACATTCAAAATATTGTAATATAAAGCAGCAACCCAAAATTTCTAACAAATAACACATAATAAACCTATTGATCAACTATGTCATTTTTTGCCAAATACTTTAGTGGCCACCGTGTGAAGCTTCTATCTTTCTCTTTCAGTCAAATAACCCCATCTATTTTGTCTTCATAAGTAAGGGGTGTGTTACTTGAGACCTTTAAAATGTTTACATTTGCATCTCCTGCTCCTTTCAAGTTGACTCCATGTACAATAGACAAGGAGTGAATCTGCTCAATACCCACAACAACACCATCATATGGATCTAACACATTAACTATGTCCCCTTCTTTGAGTTTATCAATACATTTATACAAAACGAAAAAAAAACACATTAGATTACATAGGTAATGATCAAGCACACTAAAAATCCCAAACAAAGCAGACTGAAAAAGAAGTTAAAAAGACAAATTTCTTATTTTTGACTTGCTATGAATCATATATATATATATATATATATATAATATATATATATATATATATATATATATATGTATGTATGTATGTATGTATGTATGTAGATGTATGTATGTATGTATGTATGTATGTATGTATGTAT